>CAJUYH010000621.1:0-61472 GCA_910591685.1 Galerucella tenella
CAATGTCAACAACGTCGGGCGGTGTACAGTTGGGTTCTGAATCCGACATAATATAATCTAAAAGAAAATTTCAGCACACTTTACTACAACAAACGAAATTTGGATGCTCAAGTACCCACCAAAAATGCACAGTCCAATTGTTGCTTTAAATCACTTACAATATTTCTGACATTATAAAATATTATTGAACTGTCAAATTTGTTTTTGACTTGGCAATCACAAAACCAGTAACCACGGAAATGCAGTGCGCAGTTTTATTATTATTATTCTCTGAATTTATCAACTTCGTTGCAATCGTTTTAAATTTTCATTTAAATATTAATTAGTTCTGTAGTCTGGATGCCGTTTGCGGAAAAAATAGCATGTTTCATTCGGAGCAAAAGCACTTTTTGTGGCTCGTCTGAAATTGTCGGCCTCACTAACGTTCGGCCATCAAACATTCAGACTCGCCACAAAAAGTTATACTTTTACTCCTAATAAAACAATATACTATTTCCGGATTCTACTTTCAACTGAACCATTGCGAACACAAAAGTGAACAACAATATTATAGGCGATAGGCGCGCCCCTAATAAAATGCGTTAAAAACCAACTAACCTGAAAAAGATGACTGATCCATACCGAATGGAATCAATTCTTTACGTTGAATTGGGTAATAAAGGACACTTCTTACTCTTTAACAGTTTGTCGAAAATCGCACCCTTTTCGAGTTTCCGAGATTTAAGAGTGAAGAATCGTCAATAGAAGTTGTCAACATCCAAAAATCCTATCTCAGCTTCTACTGTAGTAATTGTAATGTACGATCTTGCAAAATGTTCGGTAAGACTGAAAGCCCAACTTTATTTTTTGTCTACAGTCAATTTTCCGTTCAAACCTCGAATTTCGACATAGAAAAAATACCGTTTCTGCTTTATTTTTGTACATAACGGTGATAAGCTGATGAATTACAAAGATGAGTATGAAATTGAGAAGAAATTTTTAAAAATAACTTTGATTGAACTATTAAAACTTTATGATAGTGGGTCTAAATAGTATATTGTGTCACAGGTGCAAAAATAAGCTTTAGTATAGAATTTTCACGATAAAAAGACGATAATGTCATTTTTAGTTACTTTCCTGCTTATCAGAATAAATATCAATTTACCAACCGTAATTTACAGCTAACGGGTTCGCAAAACTTCAAGACGTTGTCAGATCAACTGGTAAAATTCCCCAGTTAGTTTTGACGTTTATTGACAACCGATCATCGTCTAATATTTAAGTTTTTTGGTGCTTTTAAATTCATTGCTTCTTTAAGATTAAAAAAACAGTTATTTTCATAACTAGTTATTTAGGCCAATCTGCAGTGTGTAGTTAATAAAATGCAGAAGCAACTGAATAGTAAATGTCAAGAGATGGTAACATCTTTAAGCTATTTTGAACAAGAATGCCGAAATGGGGCCCGCTTACTGCTGTGAGAAGCGTAAGTAATAGTATTCGTTATTTGTATTCATTATTATTAATTATTATTATTGTGACATATATATGATTGAATGTTTAATTAAAGAAAAAAACTACAGCTTGGCAACATCACAATATTTTTGTTTTGCAACGTCATCGTCTTTTTATCGTAAATAAACTATTGGTTATAGGGAATATTAATTAGCTGTATGAGCAACACAAACCTTAATTCCGCTACCAAATAAACTAAAAAAAGGTAGAGCGTGTCGCGGGACACACGGTAGGAACTTTAGTTCCTTTTAAGCAAAAATTATGTAATACATTTGGCGATATAGATAAACGATTTGCATATTCTTTGGTGGTCGAGTAGTAAGCAAACCAGACTCTCACGCGGTAGACCCGGGTTCGATTCCCCGCGAGGAAGTTTTTTTTTATTGTTAATTTTATTTTTAAATAATTATTCTGCTTGATATTGATAACGACAACAGAGACGTTTGAAATATTTAGCAGAATATTCATTATTACAGATAATGGTACGGTACCCTTCATGAGGGAGTCCGACTAGCAACATCTACTTCTAACAGCATCGTATATTTAAAAAGGGAAACCGTAGCATTATACAAATTGGACATTCAAGAATTGTACGTTTACCACAAAAAAATTGGTGGAAACATAAAATTGAATTGTTAAATTTTCAATTTGAAGTTATCTACAGTTTATAGAAATTTTTATTTTCTAGATTTTTTCTTAAGTGGGTCGTAGGAAAAATATGCTGTTCGACTCGTGTGGATTGTCCATATCGCACTTGAACGATTGAGCACGACGCCGTAGGCGGAGTGCTCAAACTTTGTCCTCGTGCGATATGGCCATCATATCCACACTAGTTGCACAAACTACTATTCCTATCAAAATATGCCCTTTTACATTTAAAAACAACCTGCCAAATGTCAAATCAATTTATCCATCCATTTTAAAGTTATCGAATTAAAACATTCAAGTTTTCAAAATTTCAACACCCTGTATTAAGAAAAGTAAATGTGCTAGACCCCTTAGTCCTCATGTCATTTTGACAACCGATGCTGTAAATAAACAAAAAAGATCAATCGCGCAAAAAATTATGGAAATAATAGTAAAAATGTATCCGAAAAAATTCAAGTAGATCACCAGCACTGCGAATACCAGCTTTGCATAGAATTTTAATATAGCGTCGGTGGCTCAGTGGTAGAATGCTCGCCTTCCACGCGGGCGGCCCGGGTTCGAATCCCGGCCGGTGCATATGAATCGCTGCTTCGTAAACGAGAGAGAGACTAAGAAGAGAGCACAAGCACAAGCAACGTAACATAACGTAGCGTAACGTAATGCGTAACGGTCAGATCTTTTGCGTCGCGACCCCCGGTCGCTCAAACAAAACCTGACGAAAAGAACTAAAGTTCTAAAAAATATATCAAAAAACTTCTATTAACACTAACGTTTATTGAAAATTCACGTCAAACGTCAGAGAACTCAAATGACAGATGACGAAAGCTACAAAATCGTAGTTACTTCTATTATCGGTGGCACCGTATTAAATCGTTAATATGGAGAATATGTTACTGATATTTTTAAATTAGTTGGTTAAAATCCCTCGGGATCTATTAATCACAAGGCTGTTTCTCGCCTCATCGAGCTTAATAATTTATATCGACTCCCAGAGTAATCTTTTAGCTTACAGGCACTAGAGAATATTAACACTAAACTAAAATCGATCGTACTTAATTAGTATCTATTACCAAAATGTCTTCTACAATTTCTCTAATTTTATTAAGAGTATATAAAATGATTTTGATAAACAATTTAATAATTCTACTATCTGACCCGGCCATGCGTTGCTGTGGCTAACGTTTCTGTCATATTACATTGTTGTAAACTATTTAAGGGGAACGGTAGGAGAACATCATACATGGGCACCACCATGCTTTTTTACATAGATGCCATTTGTAAAAAAACATGGTGACCTTCATGACTGATTTCCTACTAGGTACTTTTTCTACTATATATATAATAATACAACTATGTGATAATACTTACATGTATATAGTTTAATTAGAGTTTTGAACAACGAAGCACTAATAATTAAATAGCAGAAATAATTTCACTATAATATGAATTTAATTTATTCTTCAGTCTAAGTAACACGTGGCCGGCTATGCTATTAAAAATTTGAAAAAGTAAAATTCACTTTTTTTTGTTTACTACAAAATAAGTTAAACCTATACCTCAGCCTCAACAACATGTGGTGGTTATGCTATTAAATTGTAGATCATATGAATGAAACGTTTGAAAGTTTGACATAGCGCCATCTATTGAATACTTACTCAATCCAGTCAACAGATGTCGCTATCTGTGAGAATCGTTTGGAGCTAACAGATAAAAACAAATAATTTGCAATAAAATAATATTATGATCATGAATTTAGATGTATACTTGGGCAAGTTTATCTGAAACCGTGAAAGGAATGCAGTCGAAAACATTCGACATTGCCACGTTTAACTATGAAAAAGTTGAAGTACTGATTATGTAGTGATAATAACTATAAATGGGTCTTTTTATTATTAACAATATTAAAAATATGATTGAACGTTAATTTTATAATGTGCTTGTTTCCTTGGATTTATTCTATTAACATTATTTTCCAATTCATGAATATTAAAAGAGAACACTTTTCCAAATTTGTTATGGGCTTCTTAAAGCTCTGGCAACGTTGTACGAAAACCATAATGATCACACCCTCCGATTACATAATTGGTGATTTTTATCGACCTGCTGACTTCTTATTGGCAAGCGCGTGCGTATGTTCTTCCCTCTCACTTCGTCAATTGACTGATATTGATTTATCCAGTGGCGTTGTTATTGTCAGATACCTTTGTAATTTCAGTTTTACTTGGTAAAATAGGAACCGTACGCCATTTGTACGTTTGACAGATATACGTCATGTTTTTCTTCGCCTCTTACCGATGCCCCGTAGCTCCAGTTAAACTTACCAAACTATAAGCTTCCCTTCTTTCAAGTTGGATCAAACTGCACACGGTGTACAAATTTGATTGAAATCGGTTAAGTAGTTTAGGAGTCCAATGCGGACAAACACGTGACACGTAATTTATATATATTAAAATTAATGAAATTAATAATAATTTTGTACCTTCTGAAACAATGTTACACCAATATATTTCTTTAAAAAAAGATAAGAAAAAATGAGAAAGGTTTAAGACAAAATAGCGTAATTTCAATATATTCCGCAATTTTCCAAAATTGAGTTCATATTTTCAATGCAAGGAATATTCCGTTTCATTGTTGGGTAAATCGGACAATCAAATATTATGTGGAAAATAGTTTCCTTTTCATCTCTTCTCTTCCAGTCTCTAAACCAGTGTTACTTAACCTTTCAGTCCTGGGGGACACAATTGGTTTATTGATTTGGAGGTAATATTAAGGGGAATCTATCGGCAGCGATTTGACAAAATATCGAAGTATTTTTGGCAAAGAATTTTGAGGTAATGGATGTATTGAAAATCAAGAAAAAAATATATCATGTAGATTAATGTTGAACTTAGAGTTCTCATCGAATAAAAACTTTGAAATGCTAACCAAATTTTGTTGAAAAAAATACGAATCATGAGGTAATTACACATATTAAGCAAAGTTTGAGCCCTTGTAAAGATTTAAATATGGATTAAATGGAAAAACTAATTGATAAGAAGTCTAATTTGAAGCTTTATGAATACTATATAAAAATCTCAGAATCCTCAAATTACTTATGACCGTACAATTCCTTATTGAAATTCGGTTGCTACCACTAAAATATCGGATAAAAATCCATCTCTCGCTTTTCTATCCTTCTATGACTGACATTGTCTCTCTGCTTCGGTAGTCGCGTGCCGTTCCATTGTTGATATATGTTGCTTTCGTTTATTTGGGCTTCAAACACTTGTGCGTGACGCCTCAGTCGTCACGACTTTTAAGCAAGTCGAACACGATTTTTTAGGATCCTAAAAACCACCTGACATGTGCCAATGCCAATGAATTTCCTGTGTTGTTAGAAGAACAGCTTTCAATTATAATGTTTTTGATAATAAAATTTTGCATATACAGATATTTTTAATATGGTTTAAATCGTATTAAATCGTAATCGGCACAATTTTAACCTTCAAATAAACGTCAAATTTAATGTCCTTGGCTTGAAGCTCATACTTTTCGGTATGTGCTTGAGGGGCAAGGGGAAGGTAAGACTAGGCGTCACGCCCGGTAATAAACGAACGGAATTCAGTCACTACGAGCTGCTATTAGCAGCCAAAAGTAAATAATCGAAAACGCTTATAGTTGTTAAAATAATACCCTTTTTGGTGTGCGTCATTGATTGTGACGTATATCCGGGTTTTTGGTATGTCGTTTATTTTATTTGCTATTTTGACATATAGCTAACCTTAAATTTGATGAATAACATCATCAGGATTGTATTTAGCCAAATTCGAAAAGGCTATGCAATTAATAATTACCAGCTTCTTTTTCTAACTCAAAATACTTGATAACTTTCAAAATACTGATGTTTTTTCGTGTATTCATGCATATTTTTTGTATTATTTAAATAAATAAATCAATAAGATTAATATTCACTTTTCATAAATAATAATTGACCGTAAACAACAAAGTACAGACCTGTCAAGAACTGTCAGCGTGACAGTAGAAAAAGACGTAAGACTTATTGCCGCTACGAAAGTAACGCCTTCATAGTATTTTAAAGTCTTGATTGATAGGTTGAGCTTGAGCGTAATCTAAACATCAACCAATCAAATTTTTGTAGGTCAAAGATTAGCGTTAACGTTTGTACGTTTAAACGGTTCATTATTGTGATATTTTGATTAGGATTAATCACAGACCTGCCTTTTTTTCCATTTCTTTCTACGTAATGTGTTAGAAATACATTAACAATCGATGACGCACACCAAGAAGGGTATTATTTCAACTATACTACGCTCGGCGGTCTCCCAGTACAGTACTGACGAAGCTTATAGAGTAGTACGTGAACCAAAATCCGCTTGGACCGCTTGGCTACCTACATGTTGCGGAGCTTTCATATTTCTAATAAAATTTTCGTTATGTGAACTTAAACGTGAGGACGTAGGGAAACAAAAAAATATTCAAAGCATAATTGTGCAAGGTCGAATTTGGTAGATGCCCCTTAATATTTATTTATATTCTAATGTAAGTTAATAAAGGATTCTTTTAGATTCCAACAAATGAAAAACGTAAAAAATCAGTTTAGTTTTTTTTTTAAATTAAATTCACATGCCAGTACGATCACAAAAATTTCATTAAAATGTAACTTGTAGAATAAAAAAAACATGAAAGATTCTAATGAAACTTTTGTGCTTGCATACTTTTAACTAGTTCATCGATCCTTGATTCCTTGTCGACCGTGGCATCCAAACGCTTTGGGCGATTGTTTTTAATAATCAAAAGTGCCGAGAACCCCTGCTCGTATAAATATGTTGTCGAAAACGAAGTGAGGTAACGAAGAGGAATGTTTCGGTAAATAAATATCCTTTTGACTCCAAAAAACTTCTTGGGTAATTCCGAATACATTAAGTTACTACCGTGCTGCATTTCAAAAACTTCTTCTTGAATTTCATCAGGCATTTCAATAACGTTGATAATAAAAGGTTTGCGAATTAGTCAGAAAAGTAGCAAATTAATTCACTTTTCAATCTCTTCAAATGGAGTATAAATACTGGTCATCTGTATTTTTTCTTAAGTCTCAGCAAACTGTCCGTCAATAATTTTACTGAGTCTACCAAGCGCAGAAAAGTTTTTGCTTTCGATTTTGTTGATCCATAGTTCGATTTTAGCGATAAATTCATGGATATTGTCTTCATGAGCAAATTGCTCATGCCTTGCAGCTACAGCTTAAAAAAAACTATGGAACTGGCATGGGTATATCTGTATCTGTAGAGTAGGGAGGGTGAGTGTAGGCTCACAGCACTTGGGCCACATGTGACCCATTGTACATCCTCCCGAGGAGTTGCCCTCCTAGGTCGTCGTCCATCCTGTCCCATATAGGAAACTTGGGTATGGTGTAAGATAGGGTTTAAGTTAGGATTGGACAATAGATGTAAGTATGGGATTTTAGTGCGTAATGATCAGGTAGGATAATTCATACCAGAGATCACAGAACATGTGTGACCCTCGAACAGAGTTTTTTGACGGAAGTCAAAAATTTGGGGTGGCGAGAAGCGTGCTGGAGCTCCATTAAACAAGAATATGAATAATCCACATTCATCCCGTAGGGGAATATAGTTTGAGGGGGTAGTTTGGTTTGGGGGAGATGGTAAGAGAGTGCAGGAAGTTGGTGGAATAGTATATCCTTTCCAAACCTACTGTTAAACGTAGGTTTTCCTGGTCATCGTCAAATATTTCTTCGGCGCCAACTTCCTAGGGTCGCCCAAGGCGATCCTGGCAAGACTGCATCCTTTGATTCCATTCCATCTCTTAAGGGATTGAGCATGGGTGTAACGATTGGCTAGTTATGCAATTGTCGAAGTCGTTAGGCCGTAGGTGTCACTGAGTCCTAAAATTTTTAGTCTAGCCGCTTCCCTGGCTAAATAGTCGGCAATGCGATTAACTTTACCCCTGTCGTGCCCTTTGACATGGGTATAGAGTTCATTGTCAATTATCACTCATTTATTGGTACGGTCGTGGACCACTTGAGATGCTTCCATGCAGCACTAGTGGTCCGGTTAAGATTCCACCGGTTAAGAACCACTGCTTTAAGCGGATTTTTCATTTGGAGTATTGACAGGAGCAAATAGTAGTTTACCTAACTAGTGCAGAAAGTGATACTTTTCCGCACGCTATTGCAGATGGCCGAACGACGCCTTGGCGAGTTTGGCCAGCAATCGCGTGCGGAAAAGTCACTTTATGCACGTGTTAGGTACACTATTTTTTCTACTAGCATGCGGAAAAAACCCAAAAGTTAACATAAAGAAACATTTCTTATTAAATATATATCAACAAATTAATTATTATCATTTGACATTCATTTGATTAGGCCATTAAAAAATAAGTTTTTTTTAATTGAAAATTATAGCAGAATTATAATAAATTTATTAATTTTTAAGTCATTTGGTAAGCTACAAGCATCAAATATATATTTTATATATTCAAATGTCAGTATACTCCCCAAAAACTTGACAAATTTACTTTTCCGCACTAGTGCGGAAAAGTGACTCATTCCGCACTGAAATGAGTGCGGAAAAGTGGACTTTTCCGCACGCTAGTAGAAAAAAGAAATGACAGTTAATTTTGACATTTGTTAAAACACTTAAAGACACCTCTCCTATACATATTTCGAAAGATAACTCTGTATCTCTTCCATTGTATGCTCCAACTTCAGATATACCATCACGGTACAAAGTTGAAATAGTTGCAAAAGAACATTAAGCTGTTCATTTATTTAACAAAAATTCTCGTCGTTCTCTTCCATCGAGAGACAAGGCGACAAGAATTTCAATTTGCACTCTGAAATGAACAGAAATACATACCTACTGTGGTAAAAGTTTCAAGGAAAATTCTTGAGTGAGCAATAATACTATACTCTTGTGGACTGCTAATGGAAAGTAATTAACTTCATCCCCTTTAGGAGTGCTAACGAAAATTCGGAAGTTACCTTTGTGGTGTTTGTAGGTATTAAATCCAGTCCAACGTAAAATGGAATATTGGTTTTTTGATACGATTTTGATTTTGTTATCTGGCGTAATAAAAATGAATTTTGAAGAATTATTTCATTTATATTAACAACAATAAAGCAATGATTCACGCATTTTCTTGTTTATAATGTTGTGAAAAATTGGATTGTATGGAGATTTAGAGCTCTAAATAAAAGTTTCTATTTTGGATCTAATTACTTTGCGAAAGATAAAGGTACTTAAAAAGAGTAACTAAGTAACTCTAAAAGCTTTGTTCCCGTTAAGCTGGAGGATTAATAATCCTGAAGAAAACTTGTACTTCAATCCAAAAATCTCGATAAAAAAACGTTTCGACATACGAAAATAGTTGTGCGCAATTTGGAGTATAGGGCGACGAGTGCATCTTTAGTATTTCTTTGTTTAACTGGCTTTCTTCATCGCTGAGACAGCGACACGTTTTAACTACAGCGAATTCATGTTTCTGTAAGAAAATGTGGCGTACTTTGAAAAAAATTGTTAATACTAAAATTGTAGACATAGATTATAATTCAATAGAAATAACTGGTGGTAATGTTTCTTTCAATGAGCATTTGAATAAGTTTTATTTAGACAGTATAAATGATATCGTTAATAGCATTTCTACTCCCACAAAATTCACAGAAATTCCTATATTGGCCAATAATGTTTAAATTAACACATTTAAAACTGTTTCATTGAATAAAATACGAGAAATAATCTTCAATCTGAAAAGTAAGGCAACAGGAGATGACAATCATGTTAACTGTGCAATTACTAAAAGATATTTTTTATGTGGTTTGGTATCCTTTATTAAATCTTATCGATACGTGTTTGCAAACTAGTGTCATGCCTAGTAAATTAAAGTGTAGTACTATTGTTCCCGTCCAAAAGTTAGTAATCCCAGGAAGCCAGAGGACTTAAGACCAATAAACCTTCTTCCAAAAAATAATTGAAGTAATAGTTCATGAACAGTTGGGTGAGCATCTTAACGAAAACAATTTATTATTCATCAACCAGTCTGGTTTTAGAAGGCACCATTTCTGTGAAATGGCCTGTCAATTAGTTTCCAACAAATGGAAAAAAGAAATTGATGAAGGAAATATTGTAATTAGTATATTTGTTGACTTAAAAAGAGCCTTTGAAACTGTGAATAGAGATACATTAGTAGTGAAATGTGAAAAATACGGTATAAAAGGGAGTGTCCTGAACTGGATCAAAAATTACTTGACCGGGAGGTATCAGAAAACTAAAACTAATGGTGAATGCTCAGAGGAGATAAGACATATTTTGGGGTACCATAGGGTAGTGTATTGGGACCGTTATTATAATACTGTATATTAATGATTTATACCAATACTTACAGTATTCTTTCGTCAATTTCTTTGCAGATGATACTTTGATTTCTGTATCTGGTGAAACTTATTTGGAACTGGTAAATGTTATGAATAACGAGCTAGACATCCTAACAAAAAACTAAATGTATGGTACTAGGTAGTAAGCAAAATTGTTATAACTTCAGGCAAGGTCAATATATCATTAAAATTAATAATAGTATAGTAGAATACGTAGATGAAATAAAATATTTAGGAGTTATATTAGATCCTCAGCTCAGATTCCATAAACATATAAATTTTTTGTGCAAGAAAATAGGAAAAAAAGTTGGATATTGTTCTAGAGTTGGTAAAAGTCTTTCACTTTGGTGCAGAAAATTAGTGACAACACTATCATCTATCCATATTTTAATTATTGTATGTCTCTATTGATGTCCTGTTCTGATGAAAATATTCATAAACTACAAGTTCTTCAAAATAAGGCAATGCGCATCTTACTTCGCACAAACAGATATGCATCAATTAATGAAATGTTAAAATCATTAAATTTTCTAAATGTATCACAGCTTATACGGGAGTCAAATTTGTTACTAATTTATAAAATCGTAGATAATCAGGCTCCATCATATTTTAATACATATTTGAATAAAAGATCTTCGAATATGAATTACAACTTAAGGACAAAAGATAATTACCAAATTGAAAGATTTAACTCTGCAATAATGGAGAAAACATTATTTATAGAAGGCTTAAGGTTGTATAATAGCCTACCACTGAGTGTCAAGACTTCTATTACTGTAAAACACTTCAGGTCAAGATTAAGGCAAATTTATTTTGTGAATTGATGCTTGTATCTTTTTAAATTTTTGTCAGTTGTAATCTGTTTGTTATGTTATAGCTTATTATTAGCTAAATAAAGTGTATTCTATTCTATTCTATTCTATTCTATTCTATTTAATTCTATGCTTGTGCATACTGGTCCAGGGCATTTAGAACAAAATCACCCGAATAGAGGAAACTTTGGAGCACAACAGATATCGAGATGCAGTTTTCTGCATTGTGCTCGGGAAGGTCCCAGAAAAGACTGGGAAAAAAGTGGGTTAGCACTTTTTTGAAAAACGCCTTTTTGGCCGGGAAATGCATTTTTCAATTGCATAATTACTTGAACAATTATGGTAACGATTGGAAACTAGCAAAAATCGCTACTTGGGCATGAGAATCACTCGAGGGTGCGCGGGGGTGGCTCTGTGGGGGTGCGCAGGGGGTAAATTGGGCGGGGAGAATGGCGGCGTGCATGGAAATCGCTCCAAACTCGTTACTCGGGGGTTTCCAGGGATCTTGAAATCATTCTGGCATTGGAATTAACCGGAGGCGCTTAGGGGCGCCTTTGCAGGAATATCCGGGAGGACATTCTGGGGGGGAAATCGCATAGTTCATGTAAATGTCTAAAAAATCGTTACTCGGGGGTTTTCGGGGATTTCCAACTCGATTCTGGCATTAGAATTACCTGGGGGCGTTCAGGGGTGCCTCTGCAGGATTATCCGGGGGTTATTCTGGGGCAAAAATTACACAGTCCATGGGAAGCGCTCCAAAATAGTAACTCAGGATCCCTGGAAGCCCCCGAGTGACGAGTTTGGAGCGCTTCCCATGAACTATGTAATTTTCCCCCAGAATGAACTCCCGGATACCCCTGATGAGGCGCCCCGGGTAATTCCAATGCATTAATTGAATTAAGCATCCCCGAAAACACCCCGAGTAACGAGTTTGTAGCGATTTTCGTGCACGCTGCCATTCCTCCCCCATTTCACCCCCGCGCTCCACCACAGAGCCATCCCCGGGTAATTCAAATGCCCGAGTAACGATCTGATTTCCGAGCGATTTTTCAAATCGTTCCCAAAATGGTGCAAGTAATTATGCAATTGGAAAATGCATTTTCCGGCCCAGAAGGTGTTTTTCAAAAAAGTGCTAACCCAAATTTTTCGCAGTCTTTTCTGGGACCTTCCTGAACACAATGCAGAAAACTTCAACTCGGTATCTGTTGTGCTCCAAAATTTCCTCTATTCGGGTGATTTTGTTCTAAATGCCCTGGACTAGTATGCACAAGCAGAAACATGAATTCGCTGTAGTTAAAACGTGTTCTAAATGCCCCGTTCTATACTGCGTGCTTTTCTGGATTAAGTGACCCAGACTATTGACTCCCGTTATTAAATTGAATTCAAATTTACCGGTGAATAATAAACGGTCCAGTACAAACCAATTTTCAGTACTATAGAAACAATTTAATTTGAGCAATAAAAACATAAAATTCCCAACACCGAACAACGTATCACAACCAAAAAATGATCGATGATTTTTTACCGAGTTTCACGTTGAGTTGAATCCTCAAACATGTATCTCTAATTGAAAACATTGATTATACAATGGTAGCTTAATTTGGTACACAGATAATTGATTAAAATATCGTTTGAGCTTACAACGGAATTTTCGGTTAGCAAATATCTGTAAATAAACGTTAATATTTGTTGTTCTTAAATTCCGTTAATTAAAAGTCTCTCACACTGAGCGATGTATTCTAGGAAGAACTTAACACCACACTCAACCTTATCCGATAGTCGCTTGCGTTTTGCCTGTCAAGCTCGTCTCAAGCCTAAGCAGCTAGTTGTCGGGTACGAGCAGTGTTCCTTTCCGCTTTGTAACTATCTTGATCTTTGTCTTTAATTGTGTGTATAGCGCTGCTCCTACGAGAAGATCCTAGTTAAAATCCCGTCTTCTTTTTCTGGGAATATGTCCGGCTGCTTCTGCTTCTTCGGCGAAGTCATAGTTGTTGTCATAGTTTCCTTGGTAGCCGCTGGTTCATAGCTGACTCCTAGTGCTGTTCCTTTTTGGATCGGCTATGAAGTCTTCCTAGATCTTTTGTTTTGGAGTTGTGGTCATCTTTTTGGAACTTTAGTTCTTTACGTTAGGCTGGTCTGACCGTTACGTTACTTGGAGCGAGGGAGGTCGCGACGCAAAAGATCTGTCCGTTACGTTACGTTGTTACGTTATGTGCCTTGAACGCGTGGGCTCTCGCGCTCTCTCCTCAGTCTCATAGCTAGTCTCTTGGCGCAAAATGTTGATTGTCAGCATACATTGTATTATTAATTACAGTTAATAGAATACTTAATATGTACTTTGTGCCAATCAACTTAATGATAAGATTTTTATAATTAATACTACTGTATATTGTTGTCAAATGAAGTTTCATCCAGAGTAAAGTGAATTCTGTTAGACTCGTTGGAATGGTGTAGCGATCCGCAGTGCTTTCTTGTCATGTTATTTGTCCGTGGAGGTATCTCAGGTACTGGTAGTCGGTCCACTTCCTCCGTATTATAGTTCTTTCCATCTTTTTCTCATGAGCTAAATCTTTTTTTCCTTCACATCCAGCTTCACAGTGATTATCTTTTAAAGTGCTTGGAATAAATCTCGCTGATTTTGTCGATTCAGACTTCTCTAGTAGTTCGTTGATGTCACCTCTGTTTCAGTTCTCGGATGATTTTCCCCCTTTTCGTTCTTTTGTCTTGTATCTGTATCCACTTTTTTCCTACCACTATTAAGGTGTCTGGCTAGGTTTCTGTAGTATTTGGGCTCTTCGCAGAGGTACTCCACTTCGAGTTTGCCTCCTAGCCTATCTATGGACGAATCACGGATAATTTCTGGCCAACTACTCAAAAAATCTTATCGAACAGCCAGCGTATTTTCATGACTGATTTTTTCCTCTTTCCAGAATTGGAATAACCACTTCGAGGCACTCGTTTGAAGTTGATTGATTTTAAAAAGCGTTTGAATGTATTGATGATTGGATCCCTGGTCAACTGAGGAAGACAAATAAAAATAAATTATGACTTTTGACATCTGTTATTGTGCAAATTAGTTGAATATTCGATGGGAAATCATTTGCTAATGTTCTGTCGGTTAATTTAATTAAGCACAATTAATGAAACGTATGTTTTAGCGATCGATCTCTTCAATATTGTCGATTACATCACACCTAACGGGCATGTCAATCAAATTGGCTATCAAATAAATTATTCTCAAAAGTCATTGTTGAATTGAAAATGTATCCCACCGCTAATTAATTTAATGTAATTAGTTATTGATTATTATACTGGGAATGGCGTTTATTTTGTCTGTATAATTCGAAATAGAATAATTATTTCAATATAATTGAATTGTTTTAATTTATTGTGTCAATCGGCCTTGTGAAAACAATTACTAAAGGACTTTAAGAATTAATGGCGTTTGCCTAATTCGAATGTGATAAAATTGCACCATGAATAATCTTTCACGGATACATTTTTTATGGCTACTTTTGACGTCGTTTCTAAATTCAATCACACAAATTTATGTCTGCTGAAATGAGTTTATGTAGTTTTTATTTCAGAAATGTCGTTTCCAACTACCACATAACTCGTACAACTAAAACTGAGATCGTTTTCGAAATTGAATTTGCAACCATTTCGAAAACCATGAGCTTTATTGGTTTCTGAGGAGATTTTCTTCAAGTCAACTTCAAAAAAAGTTATTCTTTTTACTCAAAAAATGTGTGAGCCTTGCATTCATTTCAAAAAATTGTATTTGTAATATAATGGGGGAAATTTAGAGTAGAAACCATAAATAATATTTAATAGTAGTTTGTGCAACTAGTGTGGATATGGATAATCCACAAGAGTCGAAAAGTACCTTTTTTCTACGACCCACTTTAAGAAAAAATAAAAATTTTAATAAACTGTAATATAACTTCAAACTAAAAATGTTCAACAATTTTATCCATAATTTCACCTATTCAATTTTATGTTTCCACTAATTCTTTGTGGTAAACGTACAGTTCTTGAATATACAATTTTTATAATGCTACGGTTTCCCTTTTTAAATGTGCGATGCTGTTATAAGTAGATATTGCCAGTCGGACTCCCGCACGAAGGGTAACGGTATAATAATGAATATTCTGCTACATATTTCAAGCGTCTACCTGATGTCGTTATCAATATCGAGTAGTTTGATTATATAAAAATAAAATTAACAATTAAAAAAAACTTCTTCGCGGAAGATTGAACCCTGGTCTACAGCGTGAGAGTCTGGTATGTTTACCACTCGACCACCGAGGAATTTGCTAAGTCTTTATCTATAACGTCAGAATTCTGATGTTTTACATAATTTTATAAAATCTAACGTCCATCAGGAGGCGCCATAAATACCCATTTTATTCTGTTTTCAGTATTTGTTATTAATTTGTACGGATTATTTTATTTAAGTTCATTTTTGTAAATGAATATTCTTGATCCAGTGTTCCTAGGAGAGACTTTTTTTGACAAGTTATTTTGACGTTTCTTCCAAATTGAAAACAAGATGAGTGACGGGTACTAAACGCGAATGCTGATTGGTGGATTTCATATACGTTCTAGGATGTATATGAAATCATATCCGTTCAGTTAACCTATATGGCCTACATTTACATTCTGTAAACTGTGCAGAAAATGGATAATATACATGTGGGTGTGAAAAAAATTATTTCAAATATCATAACGTTGTTGTGAAATAGAAGAATACACAGACATACATACTTTTATGTATATTAAAAGAGGTTTCAAGTTTTACGGACAAAATAATAGAACTTTCCAAGTTAACAAAACAAATTGTGTTTTCTTGGAAAGTAGAAACAAATACATACAAATGCAGACATTTTAGACAAGGAAACATTCTGACAGAATATTTCAATTGGAAAACTGGTTAGAAGGATACTCTGAAAAGGCAGAAGAGAAAAAAGTTATTTAAAACGAGTGGTCCAAATGAGCCCATATCGAGAAAACATCCCTTTTCCATTCAACATAATAATATTTCGTTAACCATAAAATCTCTTTCTGAAAATTATCCAAGGAGATAATGTATTTTTATAAAGTGGTCTGTGAGAATCTGAGCGTGGTATAGAATAATGAAGAACAGCATCAGAATGGAGACGAGTAATTCCATTATAAGATTAAACAAATTTCACTATTCTTATCAAGTGATGTGAGCTGAATTGAGAACAACCACATTAATCAAATTCGTTGTCTTATACACTTAAATCAGTTTAGGATTGTGTAATTTTTTTGTTATAGTAACGGAGAAAAACATGAAAAATAAATTTTTTTTCTACGACTGTGAATTTTAACCCACTTTCCCGCAAGCATTTTCACGCATTTCCCGCACTAGTGAGGGAAAGTATGGTTTATTTACGATAAAAAGACGATGACGTTGCAAAACAAAATATTGTGATGTTGCCAAGCTGTAGTTTTTTCCTTTACTTAACGAAAACTAGAAAAGTCAAACATATGTTAGATTGACAGTTCTTCTTTTTCATTGTTCCGTGCCTCGTAGGGCGTAAGTCAAAAATATTTATTTAAAAATAAAAGGCTTGTATGATAGGCTTATTCAACTATTTTACATAGAAGAGGGTCAAATGACGAACTGTAGGTCCTTATACCTTATTCGGTGCTCTATAGAACCATCTTCAAGAGCACTGTAGGGGTTTACGCTAAAAGGAACCAATCACCATGTAAATTTAAATATTGTTCCTTTATACAATATCTATTATAATAAAAATAGAATGAAGAATAATATATCGACTTCGGTAGCTGGCCACGTGTAGGTGTGCTTTTAGACTTTTTATATATATCTGTGATAATCCACCAAAGCAAACTGAAATAATGAAATTTAAAGTCAACATTTCTTTATCAACAACTGGAATGACCTGCTCAAAGTCTCTGCTCCTTCTGCTAATAGTTTGAAGATTGCATGACAATTATGTTAAGTCACTACCTTCCTAATTTTATATTGTATTTCAAAGTTTTACTTCTGTTAATAATGAAAACAATAACTTGGGAATATACATTTTATTTCAAATAGGTGAACTGGTTGGTTATTACGATACAATTATTTAATCTAAATATTTATGTTCCTCTGAAATAATTCCACAATAATTTCAGAACTACTTACTTTCCTTTTTTGTGAGTGGGCCAGTCAAAACAGTCCACCCTGTTATTTGGCAATCTCCATTGAATCAAAAAAAAAACAGGCCGATTTTTGTTTTAATTTGTGTATTATAAAATAACTGTACCTAATTAATTTAATAATAGTTATTAGTGATTTTGAAAAGGTGGAAATAAAGCAAATTGGATGAAGATATACAAAAAATAGAACACAAGATTTCCTCTACTCCACCACAAAATCATCACTATCTCTATCATCACTGTCAAAATTAATAATAAGTGCCAAGTGGAGGCACATCCTATATATCGAATACTACTTCTCTATCCCACCAATCTTGTATAATCTACTCTACTGTTCTACTGTCTTTGACCAAATATCAGGAGTCACTTTTTCCATGCACCTGATGCTTGTTCTGTTGAAGAACCATTTTTTATCTATGCCTCAAATATGTTCAATTGAGTTGAACATACAGTGTTAAGGGAAGGCTAAGCACTTTGTGGCCATATTTTTCAGATAATATGTCAGCTTCATATACTGTTGGTGGTTTATTCCTACAAAAATGTATATATTTAAACAAAATAAGTTATCTCAGTATGACCATAATATATTGAATAATGTTCATATCAAGTTACAGTTTAACTACATTCAATAATGGGGTTTTGAAAAAAGTATTTACAAAAGGAATATCATTTTGTATCAACCAGATCTGTATATCAGCCTTTTTGGTAGCTGATGTTGGTACTTTATCTATCACTGTACTGTGATAACTTGCATTATCCATTACAATTGTGGCAGGTTCTTCCAAGCTCACAAAAGTTTTCAAGGTTATGTGTTCCTCTGAAAAAATATTGTGTTAGTTAATTGTGAATAAAATAAAACAGTGAATTCAATATACTCACTGTTTCCATACTTTTCTTATATAACATTTCGGAAAGCATTTTGATCAGAGATCAATTTCAATAGTAGGTTTTATGCGTTGTCTCTTTTTAGGTGGGCTTTTAGGCTGTTCATCTCTAATATTCTTGGCGGCAATACGGTTAACAGTCGTAACGCTAAGTTGTAAAGCTTCTGCAACTCTACAATATAATAACTTCAATTTATGAAAGAATAATATATCAAGTTTAATTAACCTAACCTAAAATTGAAAACATTTAACCATTTACTATTACTTACGTCTCTTACAGTAAGCGGGCCCCCATTTCGGCATTCTCGTTCAAAATAGCTCAACAAAGATGTTACCATCTCTTGACATTTACTGTTCAGCTGCTTCGGAATTTTATAACTACTCACTGCAGATTTGCCTAAATAATTAGTATTGGAAATAACTGTTTTTTTAATCTTAAAAAGCACCAAAAAAACTTGTAAACATTAGACGATGATCGAATGTCAATAAACGTCAAAACATGCTGGGGAATTTTACCAGTTGATCTGACAACGTCTTGAAGTTTTGCCAACCCGTTAGCTGTAAATTGCCCTGGCTGTTGAGGATAAATTGTATTCACGGTTGGTAAATTAATATTTATTCTGATTAGCAGGAAAGTAACTAAAAATGACGTCATCGTCTTTTTATCGTAAATAAACCATAAATGCAAATTTTAACCTTATTAGGTAGTATTTTACTTCGGTATTCATAACTATTGTTACAACAGGTAAATAAATATTTACGAAATAATCAAATAAAATCTACATCTTCTCCAGCTTTTTGTTGCATTTTAAATTTTTTGAAAATATAAAATAATTAAGATATTTTGATATATCTCTGTACATTCTGTGAAGTAGTGTCACAAAATAACTATTAAACCACCCGGGTTTGATATAAGAAAAAAATATCAAATAAAATTCTTTCATCTACAAATGACTTAAAACCGTTGGCGTCACCTTCATCGTCATCTAGATGTGACCTGCAACCGATGCCATGCTCATCGACGTCATCTACTTACCAGTTAAAACCAAATAACTCCACTGGACCGGCAATTTTAAGTAATTTACAGAATGCAACAAATTGTGTTTCTAATATTAATATTTATAATAATAATAATAATAGTTTTTGGTTGGAGTTTTGCATATGTATGTAGAAATAAAATAACTTTTGAAAAATGGGTTGATATATTTTTTTGTATATAATCGAAAATACTGGCAGACAGGAATTAGATATCAATACACGAGTTGACAAAGCCATTAAATGTTATTATGCAATGAATAACAAATTTATAAACAGGAAGGAAATATCTAGGACAACAAAAATGAAAGTGTACCACTCCATATACAGACCAATACTAACATACGGATGCGAAACATGGGTAATAAACGACAGACAGAAGAGTAAGATCCAGGCGACGGAGATGAAGTATCTAAGACGAGTGAAAGGGATAACCAGGAAGGATCGTATTAGAAACCAGACATTAAGAGATGAGCTAGAAGTAGAACCCGTATTAGATTTTATAAAAAAGAGGCAACTGAGCTGGTGGGGGCACTTGCAAAGATTGAAGAATAACAGAGTAGTGAAACAAGTATGGCAGGCAATACCAGAGAACAAACGAAAAAGGGGTAGAACAAAAATTACCTGGGACAAAACAATTGCAGAAATCTTTAAAGAGAGAAATCTGACGTGGAATGAGGCGAAAGAAAAAGCAAAAAACAAGAAGGAATGGTGGAAATTCGTACATGGATAAGAAGAAAATACCTCCCAACACCATACTATATGGTAGAAGGGCTTTTTGATTATATATATATATATATATATATACGGTCGTAGGAAAAATAATGTTCCCAACTCATGCGTAAAGTGTCTTTCCCGCCCTTGCCGCTTGCCCGAACACCGCTCCGCGTCTTTCGGGTCAACTGCAGTCGCGTGCGGGAAAGTATCACTTTCCGCACTTGTTAGGAAAAAAACTATTCAAGTAAGCCAAATAAACACAGTAGAAAAGAATAATGGAATATTTAACAAATTCAATCAACTCAAATAATACTTGATTAAAGAATATTTGGGAAAAATATTTTTCAAACTAGTGAACAAAGATGTCGATAAATATGAACGGAAGAGAAGATCTACAAAGTCGATGGGACTGGAATTACTTTAAATCCAATATGATCCACAAAAATTATAGCTGCCAAAGGATAACGTCAGGTTGCTGTCTTTGCCTCAGCTGAGAGGGAGGAAACCATATCTGCTAAAATATGCTTACAGCCTCTGGTGCATACATGCCTCCTACTCTCATACTGTCTTGATTTATTTTCTAAATTTTCTATAGTTCTTTTTGTGGTCTTGTTATTATTGCGGTGTAGGCTTGGTGTTTTTTTATAATATATTATCTCTTTTGGATCTATTAAGCTGTCTCCCGATTGAATAGAATTGTCAAAAGTGGATCCCCTTCTCTTAAACTCGATTTACATCAAAAGTTCTTCACACAGCGTGTGTTGTATGCTGGATACCACATGAGCTAGTGGAAGTCCGGGTCCTTTGGGAGCCGCTCAAATAGTTTCACTGGTATGATGTTTATTATGTAACTTAACTATTTACACTATTTCTGATAAGAGCTGTACTTAGGCCTGTCATGTTAATGGAATAAAATAATATAATATATAATATCGATGCTTGGGAATGAACTGCATTGAAATGTGTGTACCCTCACTTATCTACCTCATCAGCATATATACGTACTGCCCTAGGTCAACTATCCTTTTCACGTGAAAGTTCTCTGGCCTTCCACTAGCACGTTCATTCTTAATCATGACCTCACGTGTCTATTTACTATTAGACAACTATAAAACAATAGCTTACTGCTTTTTTTAAATAGTCATAATTTCACTGTATTATTTAATAATAAATTATTCCAATGAATTTAATTCTTGGTCTTCTTCTTATGTAATGCCAAAAGACATCATAACCTAAACTTTGTTCGAGGTTTCACATTTTAGTTTATAGGTTTTACAGGTTGATCTAATTTAGAGATTTTTAATAACTCTGATTAAAAAGTTCTACATAACTGGCCTACAAACAAAATCTCCGTTTAGCATTGTTCTTTTATAATTTTTTTATAAAATAATATTATGTACACGCAGCCCTGAACATGGTCGAATTGAAAGCGTTTATATGTTTAGGCTAAAAATATTAATTTGTAACGTGAGTCTGGCGACTCTCTAGTTTTATTCACAAACAATATAAAATGGTTGTTTTCAAACTATTTTTCCTGTTCCTTCCTTTAGTGAGAACTAACTTCACTGTTGACGAAATTGAAGACATTAACAGTAAAATATCTTTGAGTAAATGTAGCGCTAAAATTTCTGGACAATATTTCAGTAATACTAATTTCCGAAGTGTAATAATAACTTTTGAAACTTCTGTAAACGTTACAACATTTCATTATTTGCTGATCTACGAAATATCTAACAATAACAAAAACAGTTATTACATTGTTAACTTAAACGAAAATCTTATTAATGTAGGAAACGCTATTAGAAATTTCAAACATGTCATAATAGGAATAAGTTCCATAGGTCTGTTTAAAAAATCCGTCGAGAAATTAAAACAACTTCCCAGCTGGAATCCAGGAGCAAGATTTTTAGTAATATCCTACAGATCGTTTAAACATCCAAGAATCATGGCTGATAAAATATTCGAAATACTATGGCAAGAAGACGTTTTGGAATTGGTGGTGCTGTTGTTACAAAAAGGATGTAAGACACGTTATGAAGCTTACAAGAAATCTCCTTTTATTTTAAAACGTTCTGCGGTTATTAATTCATGTGATAACGGCGTTATGGCGAATAATAAGTCTTTGTACAGATCAATGCTACCAAATCGCAAGAGCAATTGGACAATAACAGCTAAGTACTATCCTTGGCCACCTTTTGTGGTTACAACAAATTCTGTTTTCAATCCAAACAATCCCGGTTTTGAAGTTCTTATGCTGAACGAACTAGCTAAGCATACAAATGTGAAGATTTCCTACCAAATATGCGATTACAGGTATCCAAAAGGAGAAACCTTTCAAAACGGAACTTTCACGAGGGAATTTCGAGAGTTACACAATAAAGAATTCGATATATTAGTTGGAGGATACGTTCCTACTTTAGAAAGAATGACTTATTATACTCCCAGTTACACTTTCGCTATGGATGACTTGATTTGGTGTGTTGCAAACGAGCAAATTCCCGTACAAGCTACGCAAGTTAATACTCATATTTTGGTACTAGCTGGGATTATTTTTATAACAATAAGTTTGTTGATTTGGATTATTAACAAAAAATTACCGCTGAATTTGAAGTTCCGTAAATCTTTTAAGGGTATTATATACAGTAATATTTCAATATTTTTCGCTCAATCCATAACTCATTTACCGAAAACAAGTAAATTGAGATATTTAGTTGGGTTGATGTTAATTTTTTCTTATTTGTCCAACATAACTTTCTCCAGTAGTATTACCAGTAAGTTGATCGGGAAATTATCCAAGCAGAAAATTAATTCGTTATCAAATATTTACGAAAACCATTTATTGACTTATTTTATCGTAAATACAGTAAGATTTTTTAGCGAAGATTATATAGATGGAATACCGAGAGAAGTTATATTAAATAATATGCTGCATTGCGAAAATACCACTCGATGTTTAGAATTAGTCGGTTCTGGTAATTCTGCATTGTTTACAGTAAGAACAAACACAAATTACGTTTTAAAAACTAACACTTTTTTGGAAAATTCTGTTTACTGCTTCCGATACACTGATGCCGTTTCCTACGCTCTTATTATTAGAAAAGGTTTTTATTTCACACACAAATTCAATCATCTTATCCAGCAGTTCAGATCCAGTGGATTAATCGACAAGTGGATGCAGGATCTCATTAACATTCGTAAAAACAGTTATTCAACTTTTACTTTTTCGAAAATTCGATTCGAAGATTATTCATTATTGTTTTATATACTTGTGTTTGGCTATGGATGTTCAATTTTGGTTTTTTTATGTGAATTATTGTCTGGGGATAATACGTATTTAAAGGGAAAAAATAAGCATAAGAAATATTTGCCTTAACTAGATTAGATTAGATTTGATGGAGTAGGCCAGACGATAGGGGTAACAACTACAAGTAATTAGCAATACGGCTGATTTTTTTTTCATAAGTACCTTAAAGTATGTAGATTAATATAAAAAATAGTTTACCAGTTTATCGATTTCCCAAGTTAGAAGAAGAGAATCACAAAACTTTTTTTTTCGTAATTTCTTAATATCTCGCGCTAGGAGGAAGGTAAAGAAAAATAAAACAATACCACCGTGTAGGGGGAGTGTTTTGCAACAAAAAATGTTTCCTGCGTTTCTTTCGTCCGAACAATGGTTTGTCCGGAAAAAGTTCGGTAAACTAAGTAGGTATATGTTCCGCATCCGCGCGACTCTATTTTCTGAAGCGCTGCGGAGTACATTATAAACTATTGTACAGTTATAATGTAGATATAAATAATTGTATAGGGTGTTTTGCAGAGGGAAATGTCAGCTATAAGATGGCATTTGTTTGTCATAGCACATTATCATTTTTAGCAAATTACTCATATTATAATATAAATATTATATTCTAAAATCAAAAACCAAGTATCTCAATAAAAAATATATTACATAATAAGGTGGCATTGAAACAATTTTTCGAAGGATGGAAACTGTTATTTAGGAGGTCTGTTCCATAAATAAAATTTACGGATAATTAATTTTTAATAATTACGAAATACGGCACTTTTCATTATCTTGTAAATTTTAGGAATCTTGAATTTACAAGAAAATATATATATACTTATTAAGTACTGTCACTTTGATAAAACTGGAGTTATTTTAATGGGGTTTGCGTAGAAATGTTGGGGAAACCTTTAAGATCAATAATATATAATAACAAAATCAATTAATTCACATACATTTTTGGATTCAATGATTTTTTGTATTATAAGCGAAAATAGCAATTTTCATAGATTCGGGTGGGAATCTTCTTTATTTTTCCAAAATAGAATTGGATACTCCTGTTATATGAAGATTAATATTCGACGAAAAAAATGTATATGGTGAAAA
Organism: Galerucella tenella; assembly: GCA_910591685.1. Lineage (NCBI taxonomy): Eukaryota > Metazoa > Arthropoda > Insecta > Coleoptera > Chrysomelidae > Galerucella > Galerucella tenella. The sequence goes on from CAJUYH010000621.1 coordinate 24,559, forward strand.
GTTATAAAAGATGATTAATATATAATTTTGAGATATCATTTTTTGCATACATTTTTCCAATAAAAATATGTAAAAATTAGTATATTACCTTTTATATATTATTTACAACCTTATATCCTACCAAATATTGGAAAACAGTTCTGATTGAATATTTATATTTTTTCGCAATTCAGATAGTAGGTCTTCCGCCGTGCAACAGAGTCGCGCGGATGCGGAGCACATACTTAGTTTACCGATTTTTCTCCGGACAAACCATTGAACGGACGAAAAAACGCAAGTGACCTTTTATATTGCAAAACACTTCCCCTACCCCCTACCTTCCTCTCAGCATGAAATATTTAAGAATTTCGAAAAAAAAGTTTTTTATTTTATTTTTTTATAATTTGGGAAATTGATAGACTGACTATGTATGCATACTTCAAGCTACTTATGAGAAAAAATCAACCGTATTGCTAATTAGTTGAACTTTTGATCTAAAATGACCCATACCGACTGGCCTAAAGTGGCTTATCAGCTTATTAAACTGCGACCTTTTTAGATCTTTTTTGGTCCTCTGAATCTAGATCACATTATCCAGAACGATTCTTCAAGTCAAGTAACTTCTTTACCGCACGGGTTTGAGAATTCAACTGGTGTTCTCTTTTATTCCTAAGTCTTCATCCTGAATATTGTGATGTCGTTTCGAAAAGAAGAAAAAAATAACAATCTAAAAATCCCATCCTACTCTCACTCAAACTATTTTCTCGAGACAATTGTATAATAGAGAAGCTTCGTAAATATTAGTACGGATCGAAAGGAAATTATGCTGATGACAACGAATCCTATTTGCGAAAGACTAAAAAAGCTTTCAAAAGAGCGGAGCATACATTAAGATCATTAAATCTTCTTATTTAATTCAGTACTGGTTTTTCAAGAATTATAATTTGAATTAATGAGTTTCATAAAAATCACTGTATTCTTAACATTTTCAAGTGAGTGTAACGTACATTTTTAGTTCAAATTAAACGGAAATTATAATTAAAAATTATCTTCTTTATCCCGCAAACTTCTCGTAGAACTAACGGGCTCTATGTAAGCATAGCTCTTCCTTTTCTAGTGTAATTTAATCAACCTGGCGTTTTCATACCGTTAGATTTTTTGTCATTTCTTTCGAAATTTCATTTGAAATATTGTTTTGTTTGATATAGAGGACATTTAAATAGTAAAAACGTCATTTTCCTGGCAGTTTCTCAGTAACAAACTGGGAATATTCTTCTAGAATTATCCTATAGCTTGGATAGTTCAGTTCAGTTATAAAAATTGAGCTAATTCAATTTAATAGCCGCACAAAGTGGGTCGAAAAAATTGAAAGACAGCAAATGAATAATAAAAAATGAAATGGTTGCATAGTTAAAATAACTGTTAGGAAAAAAGGAATGAGACCATAACGTCTGAACCACTTTTTCAAGTTCGAATCCCTTCTGGGAAAATAAAAATTTTAAGTGCTGGTTCCACAGGGCATTAATACAATTTTTACACAGGCCAAAAATTGTACTCGACACATTTAATTACATTACATTAGTACAGTGGCCCGAGTGAATAAAAACTTAGCTTTTGCTTTTAGTATGAAGTATAAGCTTTAGCTTTTACTAGGTAGATTTAGATTTTGCTAAAATTGAAGTGAATAACCTTTTGCTTTCTCTAACTGACAAAAGCTAGATATTTTAAGTATTTACTCAAAATTCTTATTTGGTGAATTATCAAAAAAAAGTTTTTATACTGATAAGGCCTATATTTATATTTTTTATGACCAATCAGTCGGACGTGAAATTCGATAGACTGTATGTTTTTTGGACAAATTTCAACTGCCGATGTGGAAATGGACAAAGGCAAAATATCGCAAATATGATATTATATGGTATCACAGGTGTGGTGGGGTTTCTATACGGTGTTAATATTGTAATAATCTATACAACTGTGCCCATTTGTTAATTGCCTGGTCAGTCGAGATTTCTGTATGAAATTTAATCCAAATTTCTGCATTTTCAACAATTTTTGGTAAAGCGTGAGATATCGTTTTACATATTGTTGTTCTATAGACTCCTTCTTCTTTTCCGATCCCTATTTGAAATCCAGGATCACTTAGAAATCGCAAAAATATTTGCATGATTTGTTTTTTTTTTGGACTCAAAGCTCCACCACTAGTCTTCACTTTTGGCTCCAAAAAATGGTTAGCTATCCACTCAACATTTTCTCCACTAAATCTATCCAGACCGTGGTATTCTTCTGCACGACTTTCTTTTCTTTCGGGATAAAATTTAGAGATCTTATATTCATAAATGCAACCATTTCTGCCAAACTGTTCAACAATACTAAATTTTTAAGCCAGGGTCTAACAAGCTTGCAAAAATGTGAGTTTTTCCTTAATATTCTTAGTAATTGCTTACTTTCATTCACACCATTTTTAGACAATGCTAAAAGCTTCAGCTTTTGCTAATTGCATTTTTAGTAAAAGCTACTACCTATTTTTATTCACTGCAAAGTAAGCATTTGCTAGGAAAATGTAAGTTTTAGCTTTTACTGAATATTTATTCACACTGCTCAGTGTCTCAGTTAGTCAAAGCAGTCACTGTGACCAACAACTTATAAATATATCGCCACATCAATCACCATCTTCTATTATGTATGTATGTATTTTGGGGTGACATTCACTGAGACCTAGAAGATCTATCGTGCCCTCTTACTTCTACTTAGTTTCTGAGGAGAGTCTCAGAAACTAGTAGCTCCTTTGGCATGTCTGCAGGCTTCAAATTAGGTAAATATTCCTCTTCTATCCAGTAATCTCCCAGGTGCTGTGCTCTACGATTCTGAAGTGCTGTGCAGTTGGAAAGTATGTGGATGGAGGTTTCTTCTTCCATGCCACAAAATCTGCATTCTTCCTCCTCCACTATTTTGAGCTTTTTCAGGTGCCCATTCAGGCGACAATGTCCCGTTAGGATCCCTGTTAAAACTCTTAGCGCAGTTTTACTTTGACTTATACATTCATTTGATCTCAACAGGTTGTAGTCACCCAGAAGAGTCTTTGATTGTATAATCCCTACTAGATCTTCCAAATGGTCAGATCTTCTCTTTTTCTCGGCTTTACCTATTTCTGCCAATATTACACTGGAGCTGATTCCGCAAAAGAGTTTAGTCCCCCAGAAAGGATCATCTCCTATTAAACCCTACCTCCAAATTGATCCTAAGCATAACTAAAATCGAATTAGGTATAAAAAAGGATTAAAAGGAATATCAGATAAAAACAGCACACCAATCCAAACAATTTATAGCAATTGTGCATTTGATAACTGTATAATTTGAGGGTACTACAATAATAATGGTAATACAATGATAATACTCTTTTATTTACACACTAGTTCAATCGTCATCGGCTCTAACTCATTACACTAGTTGTATTACCTCCGAAAATAATAAAGTAAATAGGTACCCGTTTTCTCTGTATACATATGGACTATTCTATTCATGAAAAGCCAAAATAATTTATGTCAGGACCTGCTTATATGAAATCCAATAAAGTGGCACCCCTTTACATATCGTGCACCTCATTTTTTTCACTGACATGGACCACTCCGACCGCTGGGGGTCAATACACCCACTTTGGTTATCACCTGTTTTCATTTTTTCCATAGAAGGAATGTATCTTTTCTCCATCAATTTTCTGCATTTCTCATTTTTTAAAGTCCATAATCTACCGTTAAAAATTGTTTTACACTAAGATTGAGCAGTTAGAAGAAGTTTTGTAATCGCTTGAAACATTCTCAATTTATTAATATTAAAACCAATTATGTAAATAGCCACTTCTCAGTTGCAGATAACAAACACTGTCAAAACAGTTTCTGCTTAGGATATTCTTCATACAAGAATGAACATGGAGAATTATTACTAATACCAGTCGCCAGAAGCTACTCATGTGTATTAACATGGAAAATTATTTGAATATCAACCAATGTATTGATTTCATGCAAATTGTAAAATCTGATGCGGATTTAGATTCATTAACATAATAGGTTGAAACAGTGTAAACTGTGAATTTAGAAACTCTATGATTTCTTAATACCAGAAAAGTCAAACATTTTTAGTGCCAAAAGAAACAACGTTTCCTAATTCACTTTTTATTATGGATAATTATGATGTCTTGCTTATGACGACAGCCGCTCTCAAAAAATATCATAATATGTAAACAAACACAAATGACGTGAAGATAATCATAAGTAAATCCGAAGAAAAATCTTATAATGTAAACCCACTTTAACGGCGCCACACGAAAGCTCCTAACGCAAACCACACGTGCAAGAAATTTCAGCAATTTCTTGTAAGGTCAGCATATTTACATTTGACATTATTCAATCCTCTTTCATTGTACAATTGCTGCCAACCCAACCTTTGATAGAAAAAAAATATAATAACCTCAAAAAAAGATTTATTGAAACATATATAAAGCTTATTATTATTTAAAATAAAGAAAAAGTGAAAGGAGCAAAAAAATGAGTGTTTATTATCAACTAGCAAATGACAAAACATCAGTCACCACAATCAGCTGCTATGTATAATTCGATTGGAAATAGTTAGTTGGTTGGCAACACAAAAAAAAAACTAGATTTCTCCCTAGAATTGCACCTCGCATGCAATAAAAATGGCACAGGACCCATAAATTTGTATAAACTGATCAGCTGGGTCTCAAGTGAATATGTTTTTGATCAAGATATGTTGCGTCTTGCTTTGCACTGCACCATGTCAAGTAGCCTTTAGAGTTTGATTAGATGATATAACTATATTTCCATTATACAACATATAATATACAAATTTCACGAGCTGATTTTTCAAAAGTTAGATAACCAGAAGATTTATGAAATGAGAAAATAATCTACCCCAATATAAAGAGACTACACAGTTTTCTTAATCAATCGCTTTACCTTGGAGCCGCCTCGAGTAGTGAGGAAAAATATCTTCATATTTTATGTCATATTTACAGGGTTTATATCTCGTATCAAAATCAGATAATGCAGGTATTGCATAAGGTATACACACAACGAAAGTAACGATGTGGTTTTGACAAGATTTGGAACTCATTCAGGTAGATTTGATAATAAAATAAGCTTGTGTTGCGTACCGCTATCCTTCATATTTATTATTGTATGATGCTTGTAACTATACGTGGGTTGAAGTTGATGATACGGATGTAAAAAATAAAAATAATTTTCTTTCATCATAAGTATAGATAAGTGTACCTACCAGAAGTAACTGACTCAATGTCTCTGCAAATATCTCAGACACCAGAAGCGATCGGATTTTCCAGTTTCCATTGAACCATTTCTTCTTATAGTATAACTATTGTTAATGTGATGAACCATTATTTTTAATCCCTTTGAAGGAAAAAGCCGCCCAATGGCGCGCATAAAGTATTTTTATAAATTCGAATATTGTGAAATAATGATTTCAAATGTTATTCAAATTAATATAGTGGATTAAAATTAACCTGCATAAAATTTGTAATACAATTTAAGGTCATCACATTAACATTAGTTACATTATACCAACATTTTTTCTTCACGCTGAATGTTTATCAAGTAATATCTTACATAGGTCTGAAAATGATATGACTAGTCCTCGGTAGCTCATCTCTTGCTTCCTCACACGCATTACAAGTTTGCCAATACCCCAGTGCCATATACAATTTTAGAGATATAAGTGGACCATATCTGTCCCTGTATAGTAAATTTCAGTTCTTTGTTTATTAATTTATTTTTGTCTGTAATCTACATGGACTATTGAAGGAATATCATGCTTAGCTATGTGCCATGATGCCCAGGCTTCTTATCGTGTTTTCCAGTCCAAGTATATCTATTCTGTAATACAAGCTGTAAGGAAGGTTAGTCTATTAGTACTTCCATTGAAAATGTTCCAATCGTTGTCCATTTTGGCCTTAATATTTATATAATCCAATCAAAAAATGTCACATCGCAGTAGTTTTAGACTCTTTGGAATATAGTTGCAGCAACTATATTTGATTTATATCCATATACAATTAGTGAGAACGTCAGATCTGATAAGTGTGCTGGTCACTCAATTGACCTGGCTTTCCAAATCCATAGAAAATGTATAGCAGCAAGTCAATAATAAGGAGGTGCACCATCCTGGTGAAAGTTAACTAATTTTATATCGTCATCTTGCTGGTCTCATTTATTTTCTGTGTAGATATTAACAGTAATTGTTATTTCTTCGAGAGATTCAACTTCGGTTACAGTCCTTCGTATTATCCTTGGATTTTTTTCAGAGCTCCATTTGCGACTATTAGATACGATACTACTATTTGCTCCTCTCATTATGCCTTGCTTCTTATGAAATGTCCTCCGCACTTTTTCCAGGATTAGAACTGACTTAGATTGGCTGGTGGATTCGACAGTGTTTTTGTATTTCGTAATTTTTCAAGTTATCCATTCATTGTATTTTTACGAATCTTATAAAATACAGAGACGGTTACTCTGACTTAGCAGCATAAGCTAGGGAAGCTGAGCATTTTTTCAAATATTTTGTTTCTGTATAGTTTCTCTATAATAAGATTATATTATTCCTTAAATCGAATATTACTAAGCCATAAATACATTAATATGAACACAAAGTTGTAAATTCACAACAAAATGACAGTACCAACTATAACTTATGCCAGTGAGAACTGGGTACTGCAAAAAACGCATGAAACAAAAATAAACGCGATGGAAATGTAAAATTTAAGGAAAATAGCAGGTAAAACGAAATGGGACAAAGTGAGGAACAAAGAAATAAAAAAAAAAAAATTAATCAAGACCCAATATTATCAAATATTGAAAAGACACAATTGAATTGGTTTGGCCACCTAGTGAGAGTGGAGCAAGATAGAATTGCGAGAAAAGTTATGGAATTGGGAATATCAAGAAAAAGACAAAGAGGAAGACCAAAAGTCGGAAATGGATAGACCAGATTGAAGAAGTTGGAAATAACAAAGGAAAAACATTAGGAGAGATGAAGGCATTAGCCAGGGACAGAAAAGAATGTAAAAAATGGTTACAGGAAGAACTCCAATCCGACGCCTTAGAAGGCATAAGGATAAGAAAAAGAAAGGAAGTTTCTGTATAACCAATAAAATTATATTAATTCGAATGCTCAATTTTATGTATCTTTTCCCTCAATATCGGATCCTATTTGATCAGAATCCTCTGGGACACCCGGTATAATATATTATTTATCCATATTAACTATTTTTTTCAACTTTGTTCATTGTTTGCCGCAAAATTCCATTCTCATGCATAAACATAAATTCCGTTATTTTGGAGCTCCGGCACTCTTAAAAAATTTGTTTAACCTTAAAAGCTTTTCGACCGAATGAATACTTAAGTGAACCATAAACCCGAAAATCGTAACTCGAACGGTACATGATAAATCCTAGGGTAAACCGCTATCCCAAAAATGTTCGTCCGGTTAGGATTCGAGCAGCTCATCTCACAACTGAAAATTTTATCAGTAGATTGAGGTAAACCAGACAAATCAGAGCAAGTGTAAATGAAGCCCTTAATTTGAGAAAAAAAAATCAGTCTGGAACTTCGACAATTTAATTATCCGGAAATCGCTAGGAAACTTTGACAATCCGGGCAAAATTTCTCAAAGAAATAGTTGAGATTTCCTATCCACTTCCTTAGTGTGAGGATCGTAATTTTTTGGTATATAGCTTTAAGAAGAATGTCAGTAGAAACAGGAAAACGTGGTTTAACTTTTAAAGTAAAAAGGAAGAAGAATAAATATGGAGACATTCCACTACCGGCACATAAAAACTTTTTAGCATCTTATACTGGTTTTGATGTAAGATTATATAAGAAAATGTTGACGAACGTCCATGATGGCTTAGAACCCCCTTTGCTCATCTACTCTTATCTTATTTTTTGCGGGGTACCATTCATTTCAGTGTCTGATTCGCTTTCCATATTGAGAATTCGGGTAATTTTAATTTAACTTCAGTATAATAATGAAAATTCTTGCAACTTCGACAATTTAATTTTTCGGAAATCGCTAGGAAATTTTGACATTCCAGACAAAATTTCTCAACGAAAAACTCAAGATTTCCCCTCCACTTCCTTAGTGTAAGGAATAGTATATTGTGCAACAAGTGGGGAAAGTTCAACTTTTCTCACGAGTGTGGAAGCTTGTGGCAGGAACCCGAAGGACAAGGGACGCAAACACACGAGTGAGAAAAGTACTTTCCCCACATGTTGTACACTATACTTGTAACTGTTATTTGCCAATTAAAAGATAGAATATCTAAACTATTGAACTTTATTAACTTTTGACAAATACAATTCAACTTGACATTTTTTCTCTCATGACAACATATATATAAAGTATGTAACAAATGATACGGAATTAACCCGTATTGAAACACATTTATCTTTTACATTCTCCACCCCTCGAGAAGACATGCACAATCAAATCTCTAATGGTTGAGAGGAAGAATACATAGTTTGGCAACTGGTCTCGTGTAGCTTCCTTTTTGGGTCTTTATTTGGACAACCCGTATCACACCATCTCTGCCAGGGTACGTTTCTTCCACTCTTCCGATGGTCCACTGATTTCTAGGAGCTTTCTCATCAACAACCAATACAATATCTCCTATTTTGATGGGATCAGTCTTGTCATGCCATTTTTGCCTTCTAATGAGAGTAGGTCTGTATTCTCTCACCCAACGCCTCCAATATAAATCAGCTAATGCCTGTGCAATTCGCCATTGTTTTCGACTAGAAAGTTGAAAATCACCATATGATTTTACATCACCAGGCCTCAACAGCAGAAAATGGTTGGGAGTTATCGCTTCTGGCTCGTTCGGATCTACAGAAATGTGGGTCAAGGGTCTCGAGTTGACGATATATTCTATTTCAGTCAACAGAGTAACTAACACCTCTTCTTTGGGATTGATGGATTTCAAACTAATCTTTAGAGCAGTTTTAATGGAACGAATCATGCGCTCCCATATTCCACCCATATGTGGAGCACCTGGTGGGTTAAATTTCCATGAAATATGTTTCAAGGATAATTCTTGTGATATTAAGTTGTGATCTAATTGCTTAATACACTCTCTCAGTTCTCTTTCAGCGCCTACGAAGTTAGTACCATTATCAGTTCGAAATTGTTTTGGCTGTCCTCTTCTGCACATGAATCTTCGAATAGCATTGATGGCAGAACTAGTTTCTAAAGAAGTTGCTAATTCTATGTGTATTGCTCGGACAGTCAGGCAGGTAAACAATACACCATATCTTTTTTCAACTCTTCGCCCGATTGCCACAGTAATGGGCCCAAAAAAGTCTATTCCAACAAAGGTGAATGGAAACGTAAAAGCACTCAATCGTTCTGGTGGCAACATTCCCATTTCAGGTAATTGAGGTTTGCACTTTCTATTATTGCAAGCTTGGCATTTTCTAAAATTCTTCTTGACTGCTGTTCGAATGTTCAGGATCCAGAATTTTAATCTGAGATTGCTTATGACTGTTTCCAAACCTACATGGTTAGCTTCCTGGTGATACCAATCGATCAACAATTCTGTGAATTTGTGCTTTGGATCTAATATTATAGGATTTCTGGACTCGAAAGGAATGTTCAATTCATTACTATCTGGAATTCTTCCTCCTAGTCTTAATATTTCATTTTCATCCAATAATACTGAGAGCTTATAGAGACGATTGGATTTGGGTAAACATTTTCCCTTCTTCAGAAGCAACATTTCTTCTTCAAAACATTCTCTCTGACTCTTTCTGATCCAAAGAGTCTGAGCCTCCTTTATTTCTTCAACTCCCAAACTCATCCTCTCTACTCGTAACTGCTTCGGAATTCTGATCATCTTCTTAAAGTGCAATATCCAAGCCGTAGAACGTATAAGTCTGTTGAATTTGGAAAATCTGGATATATCTGGAAATTCCATTGGTAGGGGTTCAGCATCATCCAATCTCACATGTAATATTTGTTCAAATTCAATGGAACAATTCGGTTCTACGGGCCAATGTTCTTTGGTTGATTTAAGAAAATCAGGCCCGGAGAACCACTCACTATTTTGCGACAAGTCAATAATTTTCTTCTCTTTTGTAGCTTGGTCAGCGACATTCATCTCTGACGGTACCCAGTGCCACTGTGAAATATTTGTATCTTCGTGAATTTCTCCTAATCTGCAAGCTACGAAAATTGGAAATCTTTTTGATTGGGATCGAATTTGTTGTAGAACTACCATAGAGTCTGTCCAAAAGTGTATTTCTTCAATTTCATATTCGATTTCAGATCGTATAGTTTTTGCAAGCCTATTTGCAAGAACTGCGCCCTGTAACTCCAGTTTAGGAACGGTCTGTTGACTCATAGGTGCTACTTTGTACTTCGACAATACAAAAGCAGTGTATATTTCATCATTTTCCACTGTTCGTATGAAAGCAACTGCAGAGTAAGCCTTATCACTGGCATCGGAAAACAAATGCAGATCTACTTTTTTTACTTTTACCAGTCTAGGAAAATAATACCTATTAATCATAACTGGAGTGGCTTCTTTCAAATTTTTTAACCATTTGAACCAGGCTTCAGAAATATCTTCTGTTATCTCTTGGTCCCAATGAATATTATTTCTCCAGATATTTTGCATCAATATTCTGGCACTTATCATCAGTGGTGCAATAAATCCCAGTGGATCGAATATAGACATTATCATCCTCAAAACTTCCCTTTTGGTAGGAACTTTCAATCCACTGGATATTTCGGATGGAATTTTCTTCAGGTTGAGACAAAATATGAAAACATCTCTATTTACGGACCAGGAGAGTCCCAGAACTCGTTCCAATGTCTGAGAATCTATTTTAACATCGATTTGGGAGTCGGCTCGTAGATTTTTTGGAATAGATTCTATGACAATACTGGAATTGCTCATCCACTTCACCATTTCAAAGTTTGCATATCTGTGAATGTCAATAATAGCTTGAATTCTGTGAATAGCTTCATCTTCAGTAGAACAAGAATCTAAATAATCATCTACGTAGTGCTGCTTCTCCATTGCTCGTACAATTCCTGGATATTTTTGCTCGAACAAACTAGCATTTTTGTTTTTCACAAATTGTGCCACAGATGGCGAAGATACTGCTCCAAAAATCATCACTTTCATGCAGTAAAAATCAGGTTCTTTATTTGTCTGACCTCCACGCCACAAAAACAGCTGGGCAGATCTATCTTCTTCGATTATATGGACCCTATGGAACATGTCCTTGATATCTCCTCCGAAAGCAATTTTATGTTGCCTGAATCGACATAGCACAGATATCAAAGAAGGTACGAAGTCTGGGCCCTGGTAGAGAAAATCATTTAGACTTGATCCTTGTGCTTTTGCCGCGGCGTCAAAAACCATCCTGATTTTTCCTGGCTTGTTAATGTTCCAGACCGCAAAATGTGGGAGATACCAAGTTTTCCCATTGTTCGGAATTTCAGATGGATTCAACTTTGTAGCATAACCCTTTTCCATATATTCTGCAATTTTCGCGTTGTATTGCTCAGCAAATTTTGGATCTTGGGTCATTTTTCGCTCCATGCAAAGCAGCCTCTTTAGAGCATTGCTTTTGCTAGATGGTAAGATGCAATCTTTCTGCTTCCATGGAAGGCCAATCTCGTAATGGTTCCCAACTCTCCTCAGGGTTTTCTCCATTCTTTCTACTGCTCTCTTGTCTTCCAACGACTTTATGATGTTATCCTGTATTTTTACACCGAAAGCTTCTAAACGAAAACTATCTTTAACAATTTGATGCAGTTCTTCATCTCCAATATGACGACAGGAAAGATTAACATGTGGTAAAACGTTGGTTTCACCAGTGGCTCCGTGAATTGTCCAACCTAATTTTGATAAAGACATTATCGGCTGGTTTAACTTGGGTTGGATGACATGTCTAGGTATTATCAAACCACAATTGTCTTGCCCAATCAATAACTCTGGTTTCGCGCTTTCTAACGATTTCAAAATAACATGGTCTAAATAAGGGAATCTTCGTGACAAATCATCAACATTTATTCGCTGTCCTGGTAGTTTAAGGTTTTTTACAGTTCGCACTTGCTTGAGATTGAAGAATACTGGAGTATTTTTGTCAGCAGATACATCCAAAGATACCATTTGTGACTTATCTTCATAGTGCGTGATTTCGTTCGTCCATTGAAAGCAAAGTGGCACAACGGGGCCGGTAAGTTGAAGTTTTTTAGCCAAATCTTCTTCAATCATGCTGCATGTGGATCCCTCATCGAAAAGAGCATACGTTTTGATTTCTCCAGTGGGTCCACGTAGAATCACAGGAGCAATTCGCAGTAATACGACTCTGGTATCCAATGATGGAGATTTATTAGTCAAACTAACACAAAAATCAGGAGCGGAAGCTTCATTTGTTGGTTCATTTTCGATTCTTGTGATTGTTTCTGCATCGTTATGATTTTCTTGATCTCTTGGAACATGAAGAAGTGAATGGTGTCTGCCTCTACAGCCATCCTCACCACATCTAGCTTTCAGAAAACATTTGGTGGCCATGTGTCCCAATTTGAGACAAAGAAAGCACAATTTCAAACTGACTACATTTTCTCTCCTTTTCTGAACTGAAAGATCTATGAATTTCGTACATTTTGAAATATAATGTCCTGTTTTCTTACAGAAAATGCATGGATTGAAATCAGATTTTTGTGCGTGATTACCTTTTGAAATCATAACATTTTCTTTCCTTAGACAATTTTTGCTGGAGCTTGTTCTTTGGAATGGATTACTGAATGCTGCCATTGAACTAAGTTCTTCTTCAAACCAATCCGCAAAATCTTCTAACGACGTTTGGAGACTATGTGCATCACGCAGATGCTTGAACTTTCCCCAAGAGAATTTGAGAATGGTGGGAAGTTTTTCCAACAAAGTGGCTACTAATTCTGGGTTGAAAAGATAAAGGGATGAATTAACATTCTTCATGGTGGTCACCATATTGTTGACGGCATTTGAAAATTGTATCCATGAATCTAATTTATCTTCTCTAACGTTGTTAAGTTTTTTAACCTTATCAATAAGAGATAAAACAATCCACTCAGCTCTTCCAAAATTCATTTCCAACATTTTCATAATTTTTGGAACATTGCTCGGGAAAGTAAGTAGCGCTCTGACTGAATCTCTTGCTCTACCTTTGAGTGCTTTATCTAAACGGAGCAAGTTGTCTTCTTGTGATAAAGCAAATTGTTCTGTAGATCTTCGAAATTCATTTATAAAAATAGGCCATTCAGAAAGATCTCCGGAAAATTGAGGAAGGTCTCTCATTCTGTTGCGCAGAAAAAATTTGTTGGTTGTGTTTGTATTTTCGATACACATTCTTGCAATATCCCGCAGCGCACTATCTCCTCCACCCCCCGCAGAGTTTGGGAAATTGATTTCAGATGTGGCGAAGTTACATTCGGATGATATTTTATGCATATTTGGAGTGTTTTCATTCACCTCGTCTATATATTTCCTTGATGCATCCACCCATTCATTTATGGTAGCTGGGGATTGGTCGAATTTGGCAGACAAGGCAAATGGAACTTGTTCATCTTCAAGCACACTACTTGCTTTGCTCTTTACCATATATTTTCTTTGTATTTCAGCTTCTTTATTGAGATATTGTCTTTCCCTTTCCAGAGCTTCCAACTTTTCTTTCAATACTTTTTGATCAAGTTCTTTCTGTTTATTCATGAGTGTTAATTCAAGATTCATACGGGTAATACTTGAAATCTCAGAATTGGTGTTTGATTTATTCGACGGAACATATAAAACATTTGGAACAACTACAGACCTCATACTTCTAACGGAAATGCTCTCGGGAATGCACCCATTCTCTAATTCACCAGACTCGACTTCTGCAGGACTCGTATGGTCACTTACAACAGATTTTACATCTTTCGTAACAATACTTGAATTCTGAGCTGCTTTGTCCAATTCTGATGCATATCGTAGTGGTGGAACTCCCTTGTTACATCTCTCACTTCTTCGCACTTTCTGAAGTTTTGACGGTTGTTCTGCTACATTGTTTTGATCCATAGCGGTTCAAAATTTATCTCGAAGGACCAATGTAACTGTTATTTGCCAATTAAAAGATAGAATATCTAAACTATTGAACTTTATTAACTTTTGACAAATACAATTCAACTTGACATTTTTTCTCTCATGACAACATATATATATATAAAGTATGTAACAAATGATACGGAATTAACCCGTATTGGAACACATTTATCTTTTACAATACTTTTTCTACAACTGCACAAATTTAAAGAATACAAGTAAAGGCTAGTAAAACAAAAATAACACTAAAAATATCCCATCTCTAAACTGTTTAATAATTTCATTCAAAATTATAGTTGATGGTGAAATTTGTAAAATTTTGTATGGTCAAACCCGGAACGTCATTTATTTCCATTATATTCTTTGTTATTAGCAACTACCTTTTCGAATTTAAAAACTTCCAATATAATCTGACAGTTTTGTGACAACTAAGTAGGTATTTGAAGGTGACAGTAGCATACTAAGTTTTTGTCGATTTTATTTGATTATCCATATAAATGTTTGTGGCGTGGGCAAAGAGCCGTGAAAAAAAATCTTTCCCACGGCTTAGGCAAAGTGACACCTTGTAGTTTCGTAGATTGTGGGGAAAGAACTATTTCCCATAGCAGTTGTAGAAAAATGACATCTCCTTACAGTTGTTAGAGTACTGCATAAATGATTGAAACCACATCAATACATTGCAGAATACTTTTGAAATCAATTTATTCTATTTACAGATATTTGTCAGTTATTACAATTATTGAACATTATTAAAACTACGAGAAACATTTTGGACAACATACGGGGTGGCAGGGTTAGTTTGTTGGATATTTTGTACTGCGATTATTTTATTTGCCACCCCAACATTATTGTTAATTTCTCCGATATATCCTTCAGCAAATGTAACCTCTTTTTTAGGTTATGTGACTGGAGTCAAACACTTCATAACTTCATATTATATCCATCTCTCTACAAGTTTAAAATGAGTAGAATTGACTCGAATAAAAAAATGGGAGTATAGCTATAAAAATTTCTTGATGTGACTATCAATTTTTATCTATTTTTGAAATGGATATAAGACACACTTAAACTGAAAAGATATTCCTCTTACCCGTTAGATATTTGCAAAACGGCTTTTATTGGCCATTACCCCAGCTACAGTAAGCTGATCTTAAACACATGATATGGAGGATTCTCTTTATACACCATAAAAATTTCTCATTGCTAAATACTGATTAATATATTTAGAGAGTTTCAAGATTTTATTATCTGTAAAATAGTGAAGTTATAAAATTGAAAAAATATAATATCAAGTCGGTGATATAAGAGAAAATTCTCCCAGCCAGTTGTTAAACTTGAAATATTTTTTTATTTTATTCTTTGCAGCTCGAGACATTGAATCTCGATTCAGTTTTTAACTCGTTCACTAGTACTCAATTTCTCTCAAGTGCTAGTATAAAGAAAACTTGAGAAATAGAATTGTGGGATTGTAATTTTTTGATATATAACTTTAAGAAGAATCAGTAGAAACCGGCGAACGTGGTTTAACTATTAAACGTCTTTCTGATTCACCAAAGTAAAGAGGAAAAAGAATTAAGATGGAGACATTCCAAGTAGCACAATAGGCACTTGAAAACTGTTTAGCATTTAATACTGGTTTTGATGTAAGAATATATAATAAAATTTGGCGAATACTCATGCTGGCCTAGAACCCTGTTTGCCTATCTACTCTTATTTTATTTTTTGCGGGGTACCATTTATTTCAGGGTCTGATTCGTTTTCCATTTATTAATTCTGGTAATTTCAATCTAAACTCAATATGATAATGAAAATTCTTGCAGTCGGCTATAGATTATTTGACACCTAATTTTTTTTATTTTATCATTATCATACGCTCTATATTCAACAGCTTAATAAATAATAATATATGAATACGTAGCACAATGGTTTCACGATATGAAGGCATAGTTCAAATGGTTCAGACGCATCTAATAGTTTAGTCGAGTGGTCGAGTAATTTAGTACTTGACCCTTGACCCGAACACATTCATTTTAGTCTATTCTTAGGGTCGAATAGCAGTCCCTATCTCTGGTTCTCACCACAAAAGCGCAGCAACTAAACACGTCTGGCCAGACAACACATTGGTTTAGTCGGTTCAGGCATAGATAACTGGGCTTAGGTTTAGTAAATAGCCACACAAACGTAGTGAAGTTTTTGTTTTTCGTAGCGTGGTGTGTATAAAATATAGAAGTATTAAGCATTGTTTGAATCAAATTAATGAAAAATGGCAAGCTGGTCGGAGGATACCACCTTAAAGGTTGTGGAAGAATATGTTAAACATGAGTGCCTGTGGGACGTTAGGATTAAACCTTGCAAAAATAGACAGAAACGACAAGCAGCATATTTAATATTTCATGAATTCATGGTAATAGAAGATTTTGGTCAGAAAGAAATTGTCCGAAAAATTAAAAACGTAAGATCTACATATTCCCACTACTGGTACTTGACTTGCTTGATTGAGCAAACTCTACTAATTAACTTGACCTTTGTGGACAGTAGAGACACTCGACTAATTTACTTTACTCGACTAAATCACTGGCTGCGTCTGAACCGGCCTTTATACTTGAAGAAGCACACGTAAAATGTGAACACTATCAAAAACTCGTCAAAGATATTTGTGACTTTGTAGTCCTTCTTTTTCCATGATTTCTCCAAATGATTTCGAACAGTGTAATTAGTTCACGATTGCAGCCAGTCGTCAACTGAATTTTTAATGTTAAGGTATTTTATACAAATTATAGTATAATGGTCAATGTCATTAAGTATAGACATGCTCTACTGAATGGGTTTGTGGCAAAAATACAATCCCATGATTAGAGGATCATTTTACCTCTTTTTGTTTTATCCAGAGTTTCATGAGACTATGATTTCATCTCGAAAGGAAAACATCTGTAAATATAACTAAGAAACCTAACTCAATTTTCCGGAAATTGAGAAGATCTTATTGAGAACGGTGGGAAAAAGATGGAAGCGAGGAGCACCAAATGTACTAAATCAGGAGAATTCCAATTTACACGATTCGATAAGCATACATTCATACATAACACGCTCGGGGTACAATCGAAGATCATTTCTGTGGCCTTTTTTTGTTTTCTTTTTATTGTAACCTTTGGATATCTTGTAGGGAATGATAGTGAGATGGCCGGACGTTTTCCAATAAATGAACTTATCTCTTTATGATGTTTTTATAGCTAGAAAAAGACAAATACATAAAAACTGGACGAATAATGTGGTAGTTTGGAAGAAATGAGATGAAAAATGTTATCAAAAGCAGTACAATATTATATCATGAATATACAGAAGATAGTTCTCTTTATTTCCATTATATTAGTGTATGTGATTTGGGGTGACATTTATTCAGCACCGTATCTCATAGATTAGAACTTAGGCATTAGTTTGATCCCAACAGGCTGCAGTCACCCAGAAGTATATTTGGTTGCCTAAGCCCTTCTCGATGGCCAGAT
Organism: Galerucella tenella; assembly: GCA_910591685.1. Taxonomy (NCBI): domain Eukaryota; kingdom Metazoa; phylum Arthropoda; class Insecta; order Coleoptera; family Chrysomelidae; genus Galerucella; species Galerucella tenella. The sequence continues at coordinate 42,196 of CAJUYH010000621.1, forward strand.
CTTTTTCTCTTTGTCTAATTCTTCCTAAATTAATTTGAAGCTGATATAGCTTAGTGAAGTACCAAATTTAAGCTTGAGTTCGATGAGAGCGCTGCATGTTTTTATATTATTGAAAGAATGGAATGGAATAGTTCAGTCTTCATACTAATGTTTCGGGGGTAATAATATACAAATACAGGACCCATAAAACAGGGTGAACCACTTGAGAAGTGCAGAATGAACTCGTTCTTTGGTTATGACCTCAAACTGGAGAATATAACTTATACTCTGTTTATTCTGTAGGTTGCAATACTTATCCCCTTATCCTACGTATAGCGAAAAATAGATTTGTACTTATATTTTAGAACCCTCAGTGGTATCTGTATCTGTAGAGTAGGGAAGGAGAGTATAGGCTCTTAGCACTTAGGCCACATGTGACCCATTGTACATCCTCCCGAGAAGTTGTCGTCCTAGATCATCGTCCATCCTGCTCCTCCCAGGAAGGTGGACAGGTCACTAGGAAACATCTCCTTTATATCGGCAGGTGTAGGCTAAGACTCACCGAGCACACACCCTCTTATTGACGATAACTATGGACACTCGCATAAGACATGCCTGACAGTTTCATCTTCCTGTTCACACATCCTGCATAGATGTGTTTCCACTCGCCCCATAGTATGAAGGTGTTTCCTCAGTTGAAAGTGGCCAGTCAGAAATCCTATTGTTGGAAGTAGGGTTTTCCTGGTCATCGCCAAATATTTTTTCGGCGCCAGCTCTCCAGGGTCGCCCAGGGTGGTCCTGGCAAGACTGCATCCTTTGATTCCATCCCATCTCTCAAGGGATTGAACATGGGTGTAACGTTTGACTAGTTTCGCAATTGTCGAAGACGTTAGGCCGTAGGTGTCACTGAACCAGCCGCTTCCCTGGCTAAAGAATCGGCAATGCGATTTCCTTTAAACCACCTCAGGATAATATTGTCATCTGCCGAGGCGTTAGCTAAATCATGGTAGCACTCTAGTACTATCCCCGATATAACACGTTGTCTGTTCAAGGCTAATAGGGCTAACCTTGCGTGGTAATGGAGTTGTTATAAAGTGATGTTCAGTAATAAACAACATGGTATTGTTATGATGCTCTCAGTACTCAAGGACAATGGGGCTATTCGGAAATTAAGTATGGAATGCAAAGAAGCGATTCTAATAAATAAAACAGGAATCTTTGTTCCCGAATGTCTTGGTGCTGTTTTTTTTTTTTTTTCAGAAATTTGAGTGAATTTGAAGAATTCATAGATATTTTCTTCTTAATCCACTTTCTTAGAAGGTTGAGATTCTTTAGGTACATTTTTCAAATGACGATTATGTTTTAGTACTTAATCTTATCTTTATGAAGTTTTTATATCTAGAAAAAGACAAATGCATGGAAACTGGACGAATAATAAGATAGTTTGAATTCTTTAGATACAATTTTCAAATGACGATTATGTTTTAATACCTAATCTTCCTATATCACTTTACGAGATTTTCGGCTACTTTTTGGATAACATTCGTTTGATAACATTTGGAATTATGAGATATTTCTCTTCCAGAGATTATTCTGAAGCACAAGGGGAGTCGAAATATCCGGAAAAAAAGATATATCAAGAGAAAACTTGATAGGGAGTTTGATGATATTTTTTTTCTTATCTTTCGGATGTATTTGTTTCGAGAAAAGCACCTTGAAATTTCTGATTATGTTTTGTTATTGGAAAACGTCGTCAATTGTTAACTTCTTAAGGGACAAAGGAAGCATCCTTATACCAGATTAATAACTGAACAACATTTAATCTCCTACTTGGAGGGATTAAAGAAACAACTCACTCCACACAATAACTGCATGTACTTAATAGTATATTATACACACGGTACATTGTTGTTATTACAATTTAAACATACAGCAATAAAATACCATCATTCCTAAAGTTCTCAATCACCAATGTTAAGTGCAAAGAATTAACCAAACTAATTATAATACCACATCCAAAAATTTGACATAACTTGGGTTATGTTTTACTTTGAATTTAGAACAATGGAAAAAAACAAATTACAGCGGTATTGCGTTCACAACACAACACCTTAAGTGTGAGAGCTATACTTGAGTACAAAGTGAAACGTTCAATAGACATTTCACACTCTACACACAGGGTTCACAAATGCACCACGAGAAGTGTCTGCTTATGTCATCAGTCATTTTTGGTTGAGCGCGAATTTTGAACTTAAGTTATTTTTATCCTGATAATTTGATCTTGACAGGTAATTTCAAGCAGCAAATATGTTAAATACAATCTCCTGAGTATGAAAAATTATGTTGCACAAGTATTTTGTTAACTACTATCCCTGGATTCTCAAATTACTTTTTAGTTTGTCCATTATTGACCTTGGTCAACAATAGAGAAATTTATTAACCACTTATAGAGAAATTTAGCTTCCCAATTGGCTAGAAGACACAATTACCTGCCAACTTCGCAGCTACTAGTAGAAAAAATACTTTAAACGAGTATTCCACATATTTTAAAAAATGTGAAGCTTAAAATATTCCCCCTCTTTTGTCCATTTCACAATATATTGTAAAATGATTTTAGATAAGAAGCCGTAACGTGCAAATAACCCTATGTGCTTGGAATACCAAAAAGCATCTTTTTAAAAACTGGAACATTTTTATAGTCTTCTGGAAAAATATTTTAAGATAATCAACAATTTTAATGATCTTACGCTTCATTTAATATCCTTATGAACACAGAAGTATGTCTTTACAAAGTTTAACATTGTAAAATATGAAATATTGGGAAAAACTAATTGTGAACTTGACAGCTCATTACAAAAAAAAATTATTATTGTGAATTTAGATAATTAATTCATCAATTTAGCAGGTTGTGTAGTAGAGGTAGTTTAAAACCTCATGGGTGCTACGTCACAGATGAGCAAATGACCAAAATCGGTACAACGCGGCAAAACCGCATGTATAGCAGTAGCATTCTCACGAGTGTAAAATGACACTTTCCACCAAGCAATGTGTATTATTTTGTCGAGTCAGATGACACGGAACAGTTAATCCAAGATATTTAGACAGTAACCCAACATATTCATAACAGATGACACAGAATCTAAGATGCCACTTCTTTTAAGCCAACCTCCGAAAGTAAATCTTCCTCCAGGTACTTTCCAATCGAGGCGTCATAATAACCATTCTATTTTAAATGACTTGTTTGTGGAAGGAATGGTGATCGGGTTGTTTTTGTTATGTTCACATTGGAAATAATGCTTAAATGGTTGCTCACAAGCAATTCTGCGGTGCTTCTTCTCCTTTTAAATACTTGGTACAGAAGCAAACAAAGAACTGCCTTTTTTTACTCATCTTCAACTATACAAAGATATACCTATCAATTTATTAATATATGTTAATTTAAACAACCAGCTGTAACAACAGAGAATCAAACGATTTCGCCTGTAATTCGTCACAATGGTAACATAGGACTTATTGGTTAACCACAGACCCTTCTAAGAATAGCGGAACGAAATTGGTGATAGTCTGAGAGCCAGTGACCCGTTTCAGTAATGATTTGGTCCTCACTGATTGTCTTCCGTGGAAATAACCCCCTTGAAAGTGGTTTCGATTTGTAGAAAACTGTTCTTGTTTGTATGAAGGGTCGAATATTGCGAATATTTTTCCTTATTGTTTGTAAATATACAAAGCAGATAATTTTCCATTACAGAAATCTCATTTAAATCACTAGAAATGGCTGATAAACTTTCGTATGTGATTGTGTTAAAAAATAAAATACTTTTTGTTATTACTTTTATATATTATTGATGTGATATTTATCTGACGTGAAGTGAATCTGGAATAACTGCATCTATGGAGTTTCTAGACGGGCTGCGACACAACAAGACTCTATCTAGATTTCTCTCACAATCTCTGTAAGTATTGACAGCTATTAACATTTAGTTGTTAGTGAAATTCCTTAAAATTCACTGACGCTACATCTCTTTAACCCATCTGAATGTGAATTTCACTAAAGCTGACTAAAATTAAATATCTTCAAAACAGGATAGTAGAAAGTATTCTTGGAATTTAACTTCAGCCTATTTGTTTTTGCTTTAACTATTTCATATTCAGTTCAAAAATGTAACTTTGCTAATGGTGTTAGTTTGAAATTCCACAGACAAAAAAATTATTGATTTCTTGTCAATGTGCTCAGTATCTAACAAAAATCTAAAGTATGAATTCTGATATTATTTGCATTAATATATTCTGCACCACAAAAGTGGAGAAAATAATTCATAAATTCTGAGATTGTGTTTTGCGAAATATCGATTTTTATAATAACATTTGCAGTTTTAAACAACATAAACAAAAATTTAGGACTTTCTCCCTTTTTAATTTTACTAATTTATTAATATTATAATAATACGTTTACTGCTTGTAGAAAACAATGTTTGCAGCAAGGTTAGTGCGTGTATACAAAAATTTTGGTCCACCTTTATGTCTTTATCAGTCACAGTTAACTGAATAAAGTCGAAACAATAACTGTCATGTGTCATTATGACAGCAAGAAAGTTTGCCCCAACTTAAAGCGACAAAAACAGAACCAAACTTTTGAAAGCATGACACCCCATTGTAAACAAATTTTTGATGACGTTATGTCAATTTTTCTCAAAAGAAATTTGCATCTCATTTTTTAATTCATTGGTTTACATATTCATTAAATTGTCTTACCGAATTACACTCTAGCTTTTTTTTGAGTCGAAGTAAACTTGACCTTTTTGTTGCCATCAGGTAATTCAACTCAAAAAACTGCTTTTTTCGTTAAATTGTCAGGCAACAAAATTCTTATTGATACCTACATGTCAATTTTACTTCGACAAAAAAGCTCTTGTGTAATTATAAGTGATAAAATTATTGGAAATATAAAATGAAACAACTAGCGTTGAACTTATCAACACTCAATATATTACCAACCAATACTGAGTGAATAAAACAATTAACAATTTTTTAAATAAATCCAATATTTGGGAACTACCCAACTTTTGTGAAACTGTTAACAATTTCAAAAATAAAATCGTTAAAAAATCATGTTTTTGATTTTTCAATAGCTTAAAAAAACTTAAAGCTTATTGGACCCCTCCAATTATAAAAAAAAAACCATATAATGAAAACACAATATACTAATGCAAATAAATATCACTTATAACAATACACACTTATTTTTTGGTATTTGTTATACTTTTTTTTTCAGAAAAGATGAGATATTTTCTATAGGGGCTTCCACGTAAGTCAATCTCCTAAAACTTTATATTTTCTCTGTTAATCTAGCTGTTATATACCATTGCATCAATCACATTATTTCTCAATATATCTGTGATCCAACATTTCACTTTACTTTACTGAATAGGAATAATAAGTCTTGCGTGAAGTGAAATTATATCGTTGGTATGACTTGTATGCTTAGCAGTACTTTCTTGTTCATAGCATGGAGTAACCTAGTATTGTTTCAAATATCTATTTATCATTAGAAATAAGTGATTCTCAACCAATATCGTTTAATATTAATGTTGTGATTATACCGCATTTATAACTAACAAGAAGTTTCGACAGCTTCAGAACGAACGATCTATACCCGAAATAACCCAATATTTTGCAGCTTGTTCGCAAACAGAGCAAAATCTTGACTATTAATATCTACAATAAAACAATAAATGATGAAAGAGCATAATCCATTATGTGTTCGGTTTTCATTACGTTGTGAATGGAAATTAGCAAACGATTCATTGAAGTGGTCTCTTCAAACTTTATTCAATCGTGGTGGTTGGAAAGAGTTTGTTAATTGAATTTTGGGAATATGAAAGGCACTCCAATAAATTAGTTCGATAGGACAGGCATATCTGGAAATTTTTCCAGCTTTGGCGTTGAGCCAAAAGACCACTTATCAGTAGCACATTTTTTTATCGCTTAAAAATCTACGTGATGGACTCTTTTATATATTTTAAATATTTTACTATAAACTATTCAGTATTTATTTAATGGAAACTGGATAGTATTCGAGTACTTGATACAAGATTTGTCCCTAAATAATCAGGAACTGTACGAAACCATCAAAGAATTATAGCCCAGCCAAATAACACTTTTACAAAGAGAAAATTGTTAACTGGATGAGAACAGTTGGAAATGGTTAATAAGCGTATAATGAACGTAAAAAAATAAATGCGTGAGCAGGGGTGTCCCAGATATATTTGGGGGGTGGAAAGGGGTGGAATTTTGGATTATTGCAGTTCAGTTTCCGGCGAAAGTTGACGTCGGAGAGAAAAGTGTACGATAGAAAAGTTGTAGATCATAAGAAGGTCTACAACTTTTGTATGATATTTTCATATAACCTCAGAATCTCCGAGAAAAATGCGAAAAACCACTTTTATCGTTTTTTACTTTTCATTTACACAGTATTAATTTTATTTTGACGAAACTTGGCGAAAGTATACATTTTTATGACCGAAAAATCGACAAATTTTCTCAGGTAAAAATATCTAGAGTCTTCCGAGATAATCACGTTTCTCGGCCCAAAAAAATATTTTTCAAATTAAAATTCTCCTTTGGAAAATCGTCGTAGAGACTTCATTCATGTTGCCATTTTTTCGTCTTGAGTTATACTTTCTTGTGAAATAATAAAATAATACAATCCAATTTAGAAACATGCTCAAAACTTGGAAAAAATCCAAAAATGAATTCTGCAACCATCTTTTTTTTAGTGAATGTTAATAGTTTGTTTGAATTTTCCAATAACTCTTGAAAACTAATTGCACTATTCAATTGTATGGAAAAAAATACAAAAGATTCTTTGTTCCATTATTTGATTGGATATTTCAATTTTTAACATACAAGTCGAAGAATGATTTTTCATTTGAATTCATTTCTGTGGTACACTTTTCTCTCCGACGTCAACTTTCGTCGGAAATCGCAGTAATCCATATTCCACCCCTTTTCATCCCCCAAATATATCTGGAAACACCTCTGCTCACGCATTTATTTTTTCAAGGTTTATTATACCCCTCTTCACCATTTCCAACTGTTCCCATCCTGTTAACAATTTTGTTTTTTATTCGCTTCAAAGTAAGCTAATTCGACTAGTCTGTTATAACAAACAACTTAATTTCCTTCTTAATTGTTATTAGAACAAACCCACAGAACGAACAAACCCAGCGCCTAGTGCTAGCACCTAGCGCTACTATCGCCATCTGCCTCTACCTTAGAGGTTCCTTAACATAGGCGTCTTCATGTGGATCCAACGTCTCAGAGAAAAAACACTTCTCATGCTCTCCCGAACCATAATGAAATTATGATACAGTCGGGGAAATTGGAATAGTTCTTTTATCAGATAATACTGTGAATATAATTATATAGAATACGAGTTTTATTAAATCGGCTTTGAAGCAACAGAGCTTACAAAATTTTTGACTATAAGTGTATCTGATCATTCACTTTAGTCGGCTTCAGTCACACATTTTATATAAAGTACACGGTATCTTAATGTTTATTGCGTCTATTTGCTCCCAAATTTTTGGTACTTCAGTGTGTTCCGCAATAAAATAGTTTGTTTTTCGAAGCTTCATTGGAGACTTTCCGGACAGTGTTCTAAGCACACATGTTTATCATAGCTTTCAAACAAGATTTTAAAGGACCCAGTCCTTTCACATTCCAGTTATTGTACCTGCCTGAATTCCTGGCAAATTTGTAGTAAATTCCTATCATAACTTTGCTGTTATGTCAACTATTGAAAACTCAAGTCTGGCTTTCTCTTGATAGGAAACTTTATCGTTACACCGATATATGGCCAGGAAACCCGCAAAATGAATTTTAATAGTTTTTATGCTGGAATGAACGTCATTACAATTGGGTCGATGAAGCTATAAAGTAACTATTACGACAAACTAAAACTGTTGAAACTTGCAGATACACATTCGTGATTAATCCAGTTTGTAACTATCATGGTTTGGTTGGAAAGTTACATGTTCTGAATGAAACCGTTGAAAATATAAAACTGTATATGTGTATCTAATTTGTGTATTGCTGCGTGTTTTCTATAAATTCGATGGGCACATGGGCTACCTCGTACTGGGACTCCTACGGGACCTAGTAACTGCTGTTCACTAATATTTAAGCCGAAATATGAATTTTCGTTGAGATTTCTTGAGTGAATTTGTTATCTAGCTCGATTTGTCTCATACTTTTGTTAAAATTCTACCATTTAATAACTATGGTACAGTTGTATTACAAAAAAGGAGCAATAGAACTATAGAACATTCTAGAACGCCTTACTTCGACAGGCCATATTGTGCAGGGTCCTCCGATCATTTGGTTACCTTAAGACTTACCATTTCCTTTGGTCCACGATAGTGTGACTACATCAATTATTGGTTGTTTCCTCAACTCGTGTCATGCCAGTACTGATCCTGATACGATCCGTCGTCTCTTCAGTTCCAATAGTGTTTTTTCGCTCTTCATATACTTATATGCACACACCTAGCCAGCAGATATCCCAAAATTCCTCTGGGAAAAAGGACTAAAGGAGCTACTAGTCTCAGGAACTAAGTGGACGAAAGAGGGCAAATTTGATCTTTTGGGTCTCAGTGAATGTCACTTCAATATATATTCATACATACAACGTGGCCTATGTGCTGTTGAGTAGGAGTAGGTACAGTTTTTAATGAGTCACCCAGTAGAAACAACAAATATGTGTTCCTATTAGGTTCGTTTTTGTTGGTAACTACACAACTTTTGGTTTTATTTACTTCAAAGTAATAAGCTCACCATTATTGTTAGGATTTGGGTAAGCCTTCGATATCAACATATTTATTATTGAGGTTATCAAACATATTTTTGTGTACAAAATTCTTGCATATGAACAGGTCTACGAGTATAAACAATAATCAATACCCAGATTAAGCTAAATATCACGTAATATGGGTTTATCAATTTTTTAAGGTGACGTTGAAAGCCCTTGACTGGGAGAAAAACACCGATAAAACTTCTCCCGTATTTCCTTCGTAGCATTTGATAAGCTGCGGGATGAAATAAATGAGGCGAAAGGGTAAATTGATAGTTCTACTATGGTTTGCCTTAGTCAATACCATCAGAAATTAAATCGCTTCGTTCTTGAACTATTTCGACCGTAATAATTATATTTATTGGGGCTGTTAAGAACAGCTAACGTCTTTAGATAATTTCAGTTAATCAATCATTGTTGCCTCACTGCCTTCTTACCTTTTTTATTATTGAATGTAATGGTTAAGTATTCAACATAGGAGGATGGACTTATAAGATATTATTAAACATTTAATTTAAAAAATAATGGTACGAGTATATTAATGCTCGACCTTCGGAGTTGACTTAACATTCCCGAGAACACTTCCAAGACTCTTAGTTTAACTCTGGCTCATGCATTTTTGTGATCTTGCTTGGTCCTAATTTTCCAAGATCATCAAGTATGTCTTTGCCTTACTTAATCTTAACCATCATCCATCCTCCTCTTTTTTTCAGATTTCCTGTTCCTTCAAATAAGACTTTGTAGCTGACACCACAAAAGCTGATGAACAAAACGGCCTTCTCTTTGATAGCTCATCTTCTATTTCTGTTAATTTTTTTTCAGTGTGTTCTGAATCCCAAAAGATAGTGACGATGTTATTATTTTCCTAGTCATTCCCATACCATTTCGAAATTGATAATAAAAGAGCTATGTTCTTTAATAATTTCTTGACTATCCGAACAACAACAACAACAGGGTGAAAATTCTCGCTTGGAAGATGATTGGGGTTTTTCGCAAAAGTTCCAAAGTGCTTCTCTATACTTTTCACTGGACTTGAAGTATATTTTTTGCAGTGTCTGGATACTTGAGAAGAGATATACCAATCTCTGAAATTGTAGGCGTACAAGGTAATTCGATTGCGGTTAATTTAGACGGGTTTTCCCCCGAAATTCAAATCCTTACAACTTCCCTCAGTATAACTGTTTGCGTTTGCCGTAATGAGGTAATCCACGATTCTGATTGTTACGAGCTTCAGAAGTTAATAAAAGGGGCAAAGAATAGAAACTTTTATTAATCAGGGGTTACGTAACCAGAAAAAACGAGGCTTTAGATTTATTTCGCACGACATCTATTTGCTTGTGGCACGTTTTTTACTTCAATTAGATCGAAGGGAGATTATTCGTGTAAAGGAATACCCAATTTCAATTAAATTTACTGGATACATTATTTGTTTTTGTATCCTAAGTGAACGGCGTGAGTTAACAGCAATCTTAAAACTTGAAATATCAAATAAATATTATGTCATATAAAAGTTTTCCGCTTCATATTTCACTTGTTATCTTGTACCGCTCTTCTAACCCTTATCTTCAACTTTAACCTTCTCCAAAACTTTTTGTTTTGACGTGTTCTAACGTCCTCTTAAATTTAATTGAAATTATCCATTAACCTTTTACATCATGGCTTATCGTATTTAATACACCACATTTATAATACTGCTAATGACATCTGTTATGATGCAGATGAGGATTTGCAGTCTTGGCTGCCGCAGGCTACAGGTCATTTGCTGAATTTGCCATAAAAATGAATGTTTCCAATCAAAAAATACTTATGCCGTCATAATAGCTATGGTTGTTCGCTATGAAAGCAAAACTGAATTTACACTTTTGCCTAAACCTTCCCAAACGAAGAAAATATAATGTACTTATATGCTGCATCAATAACATAAAATGTAAAAAGTCTATAGATAGAGAAAACCTTAATGGAGTAATGGCGGTAGATGCAGTTTTCTTCCAGTGAAACAATTTGCAGATCCCTTGCTGAGATGATTCAAAAATGCATCACAAGTTGATTTAAATTGGTACAAGGTGGATTGGCTGCAAAAATTGCTTATGACAATGTATTACTCACAAAATAATTGATGAAAAATGAACGTACACCACACAGATTGTTCTCCGTTAACCTAATAGTAAATTCATCTCCAGCATTTTATAGCACGGCGAGTGAACTGCATTGTCTTCCTGAAATGTTATGTCATAAGTCTGTTAGTATAGACATTAAATAACCTAATTGGGATTTCATATTAAGCTTGCAGCGCTACCAGCGGGGACAGATGTAGTACTTTCTACCACATTAATTCATAACCTTACTTTTTATTCCATATCGATTTCGTTGTTTAATTTATTTTTCTCGTGCTTAGAGTATTCAAAGTGTAGTTTAGGCCCTTTGAACATTGTTAAAACTATTATTTTGATGACTCTTACCTCTTATTAATGTCCATTTGGATATTATATTTATCGCTGTAAGGGTTAATAGTTTGGTACAGAGTTAGAGCAAATCTGGTGATAGCATACTTCAATCGTCTTCTTACAAACAACGACAAATGGCCCAATCAAAATTAGGTTTATTGGAATTTATGAGGTATGTTGAAGGTAACGAGAATTATCGGTGTGTAGTGAAAGATGAAGAGGTCCTCAAAGAAAACCATATAATATTATAAAGAAAAACTGAGTGGATCTTTTCAGTGACAAAAGTCTCTCCAGACAAGCGCAGTCTGAGCTTCATCAAGTGAATAGAGAATTTAAAATTATACACGGATACATGAAAATTATGCAAATTTTTTGTTTTTCCACGGCAGGAGCTGGTGGCCGATGTAAACACATTCAAGTTTTCTTTTTTAACCATGTAGGATATTGTGAATTCATTATTCAATTTTCGTTTTCCTCGTGAAATCTATGAAAATATAATTTCCTTCAGTGTCTCTTTTGGCAATAGAACAATCATCATTATATAAACGATATTATAAGAGCGGAGGGGCTGCTTTGATTCTAAAAAGACAATTCTTTAACACCAACAACTAGTGAAATATAACAATAACGAACAAGATCAAATAAAAACGGTTTAAAGAAAGGCACTAAATTAATAAAAATCAATGGTGAACAAACGTTACAAAGCTGTGGTTAGAAAACCACTAGAGTGCGTATTTCTTGTCTTGAAATGCCAATAGAAAACCATTCCACTGTTCACCTTCCCAAACGTGGTTTTAGAAGACAATAGGTGTAACTTTCTGAATAGGACAATCTGTATATGGACCAATATCCCAAAAGAAGCAATTTTTTTTTTGTAACGGAACCTTAACGTTTAAAACTGATACACGGAGAACACAGCTGGATAACTTCAACTTGGAAACTGTTATGATTTAGATATGAAGTCGTCATAGACAATTTTATTAGCTAGTAACCGAAAGTAATGATTAATAAACACTTAAGTACATGTCTAGGGACCATCTTAATTTGAAATTCGATGTACTTATCTGCCTTCTTGGTCTATATATTTATGGAATCGAAACAATAAGCTGTCATACTATTTCGTAATCATCTATCGTTCATTTTTTTTATTATTTATCAATACCTGTAGGCATCGGGTATCTACCAATTCAGTGGATCCAAACTAAAGATTAACAGATTAAGGCTGAGTTAGCCTGTAAGCATTTTTCTGAGCGGTTCTCCATACATGTAGATGTAGAACAGGTGTTAGGCATTGCCTCTTAGGCTGCGGAGGGGAGCGATATCATTACACATTTTACCATAATTCCCATGCAGCAAATTTATTGCGTTATTTTGTTCCACCAAGCCAACGCGGTATAGGTAATCATTTGTCTGACAACCTTGATATATGACATAATAATTATTTTTGGATCCATGGACCATTACTTATTGAAGGACCACTCTGTATAATAGATTAGCCGTGCACTAAGTCTATTAGGAGAACCAAATTACCTTTTTTTCATAACTTTGATGGATTTAATAACTAAAAAGAAATCATCATGATCGTAAAAACTGTTTGTGGCACGATTTAAATGTTGTGAAAGTTTATCTTCAACTGAAGTTTGTCAGAAGCTAAAGATAATTACTTTTGAAAAGTTCAGATAGCAAAGACATTTGGTTTGAGGTTGTCGATGACAAAGCGTCTTGATATGCAAAATGTTTAAGTTTCTAAGTTGAATTTTCGATTCGCCGACAATGAAAAACGTTTTTTTTTATGTCGAAGGTCGAAACTAAAAAAATAAATAAAATACTTAATTTGACAAACTTGAAAATCGTTATAGTCTCCGGACTAAATTTATCTTTAAAGCTGGAATATTTCCCGTCTTTTTATTTGTTGCTTTTGTTGCTTCGACTAACTTTCCTAACGGTATATTTTCTGATCACGTTTAAGCCTATAATAGTGGGATGATGAAAAATTGGCGATCGTATTTTTAACAATATCAGAAATCGATTTTAAATTTCCTTTTCAAACATTTACGACATCAGTTTCTCAAATATACCTTGGGCGAAAAAGGTAGTTGAAAATCCCCCATAATGTAAGAACTAGATCATTTATACGGCGTGAATAGATGAGCTAGGATGGTTCTGGCTCATGGTGAAGGCGCTAACATGGGAATCTCATTGAGGGGAAAAATTACTTTCAGGGACCAGAGCTGGATTGTGTTTTAGAAGCCTTCCATAATATTCTTCTAATAAATTTATTTGTAATAAGTTACTATCTTTGTCAAAGCAAATTAGAATGAATCGTATTTTTGAATTTTCCAAGAGCTTTTTTAGGATTTGCGGATCCCGGAAATCTTGGATATGTTTTGTTAGTTGAAAATCCACCATAAAACATTTATACGGAGTGAGTAGATGAGCTAGGATGGTTCTGGCTCATTGTGAAGGCGCTAACCTGGGAATCTCATCAATGGGAAAAATTACTTTATAGGGACCAGAGATGAATTTTGTTTTGGAAACCTTCCATAATATTCTAATCAATTTATTTGTAATAAGTTACTATTTTGGTCAAAGCAAATTGAAATGGAACGTACTTTTGAGTTTTTCTAAGAACTTTCTTAGGACTTGGGGATCCCGGAAATCTTCGAAATATTTTGTTAGTTTGAAATCCACCATAATGTATCTAGAATTGAAACATTTATACGTAGTGAGTAGATGAGCTAGGATGGTTCTGGCTCATGGTGGAGGCGCTAACATGTTAATCCCAATAATAGGAAAAAATTACTTTATGGGGTCTAGAGCTGAATTTTGTTTTGGAAGCCTTCCACAATATTCTTCCAATCAATTTATTTGTAATGAGTTACTATCGGTGTCAAAGCAAATTGGAATGGAACGTATTTTTGAATTTTTCCAAAAGCTTTCTTAGGAATTGGGGATTCCGGAAGTCTTGGATGTTTTGTTAGTTGAAAATCCACCATAAAGTATCTAGAATTAAGACATTCATACGGAGTGAGTAGATGAGCTAGGATGGTTCTGGCTCATGGTGAAGGATCTAACATGGGAATCTCATTAATGGAAAAAATTACTTTATAGGGACCAGAGCTGAATTTTGTTTTGGAAGCCTTCCATAATATTCTTCTAATCAATTTATTTGTAATAAGCTATTATCTTTGTCAGAGCAAATTGGAATGGAATGTATTTTTGAATTTTTTAGAGCTTATTTCGGAATTGGGGAGGTTTATCTTAAAGCGGTGATTGTCCTAGGAATCCTGGATATGTTTTGTGTTTTTTTCTCATGTGTTTTTTTTATTGAAAAGTTTGTGGATACCCAAGACTACATCATCTTGAATAACATCATTCAAGTATTTATGAAAGATGCTGCAGAAACAATTCAAATAAGAAGGATGATCTGCCTGTAAATAAATCTTCTCTTGAAAAAACTATGCAAGGAAATAGTGAACAAAGCCACCCTATGTGTCATAAAATAATTATAAACTTAAAAAGTCAGTATGTTTGCCAGATTTACAATAATTATCATTTCATCATTTCATTGTCAAGATCAAATACGCGGAAATTATAAAAGCAGATGTATTTTGCCAACTAGAACATTCGTCGACATAGATAATTGCTCCTGTTGCTCCATCGACCAGATTGTAAGGAACTCACAATTTAAAATTCATGGATCGCTGCCAGACTATCTGAAATATCCATTTTCAATGACACTTATTATAATGAGAGGAGGGATGTTGAGTGAACAAGTTTATTATTGTTTGATATTCCTCTACACACACTTCACGCTAAAAGTTTCACTAGAAACTTTGATTATACCAATTGAAGATGACTGCCAATAATATGTAATTTGTTTCTCAGCCCCAAAAAGGTCATTATTAGTAATTTGGTTTCAGAGCATTGGTGCGTAATCTCTGTAAGGTTTAGTTTTGTTTTGAATTGTGTTTGCTCATTCGCTTTTCTTTCAAGTTGTATTGGATTCTCCTATAAATCCCAATATAATTTCAAGTGGACTAGAAAAACAGTTAGTCATTATTATTATGTATGTATGTTTTTTGGGGTGACATTCACTGAGACCTATGAGATCTATTGTGCCCCCTTACTTCTACTAAGTTTCTGAAAAGAGTCTCAGAAACTAGTAGTTTCATTAGTCCTATTTCCCGGAGGAATTTTAGGACGTCTGCAGGCTCCAACTTAGGTAAATGTGACTCTTCTATCCAGTAATCTCCCAGGTGCTGTGCTCTAGGATTCTGTGCAGTTGGAAATTATATATATGTGGTATATGTGGTATATATATATATATATATATATATGTGGATGGAGGTTTCTTCTTCCATGCCACAAAATCTGCATTCTTCTTCCTCCACTATTTTGAGCTTTTTCAGGTGCCCATTCAGGCGACAATGTCCCTGTTAAAAGTCTTAGCGCAGTTATACTTTGACTTATGCATTATTTGATCTCAACGGGTTGTAGTCACCCAGAAGAGTCTTTGATTGTATAAGCACTGCTAGATCTTCCCAATGGTCAGATCTTCTCTTTTTCTTGGCTTCACCTATTTCTTCTTATATTACATTGGGGCTGATTCCGCAAAAGGGGTTCAGGCTCCCAAAAAGGTATTTCAGTCCCCCTCTTTGCTAGTTTATCTGCTATTTCATTTCCTTCTATTCCAGTGTGTCCTGAAATCCATAGTAAGGTGACTATATTGTTCTCGCCTAGTTCATTGAGTTTGTCCAGGCATTCTCACATTCATTATTATTAACTATAAATATTGTTTTCAAAATGTCCTGAAAAGTGGTGAGAGGCGATGGACTTGTACAAACAGAAAGTGCAAATCCTGTACCTGACAAATTCATTATGGAATTTCCCTTCCCCAGATTACTTTCACTAGCCATCTATTGGTGACCTGACTACAGGCTGTAACTGTAAATCTGGCTTAGCCAAGACCAGTAGCTGTATAACTTGCTATGGAAAGGGTATTATTCAACTTCTTTCTATTTACCCTCCACTTCCGTTTCTATCCTGGGAACTATATTTACTATTATTTTTGCTTTCTCATTATTTATATGTTGACTCTCACAACCATGTTCCTCTCCACTTCAAGACTATAAATATAATTTCGGGTATGAGGTGATATTTTTCCAGTTATATAAGTTTACGACGTCTCTTTAAATGCATCAAACAATTCACCGCAATCAGATGTTGTCTATATAGTTGTTTATTACTATTATCTTGCCATTTTTGTAACTTTATTCTTGATATCTCCCAGTGCTTTGAACAACTGTTGATTTGTTGAATTCCTCCACAAAAAAAACCTTTCAAATAAAAACGATCTTCGAGTAGCTCATTAAAATATATCTCATTAAAATTTAACCTTTTGTTATAAATGAAGCTTTTGTGACAAATTATTGTTTAAAGATATCGCAAGTTTCAAAAACGTTCTAGTCTTGGGTTGTTTGAAAAGGATTGAAAGTTTTTTGTTAAAAGGTTTACAAAGAAATTTTTACAGTTTCAAATATAAAGTCCTTTTTATTTAAGCTCTAAACCTTTTGATCTAATTTTACTTTTGTTCCGTGTAATTACAGATTCAGTCGGGAGTATAATTGTACATTCCAAATGAAGAATAATAAGATACATAAGTACGCAAAAGGTAAACTTTGCGTGGGCAAAATGAACAGCCTTTTCTTGAAAGAAAAACATAACAAGAAAAGCACATCCGGATAATTTGTAGTATGCAGGTATAGGTATCATATTTCAGAACAAAAGTAAATAAAGAACAATAATTCATTAAAGGAAGAACTAATGATTAACTTACATTTATTTGATTGTGAAATTTATTTGGTGTATATAACACATCTAGACGTGAGTGATTTTGATATCCAACCAATCATAATATCTACAGCATTTTTAGGCTACAACAACTGATTTAAATGAATTGCTGTGCCCCACGCTGGGCGCCACTTTTTAAATATACACATATTCATTTGGGAGATAAAGAATTTGCGAAGTAAATTTTGATGTGAAGTCGAAATAGATTTACACTGGGTTGGCCTTCAAACATTAAATAGGTTATTCGAGAATTAAATATGCTCATTATATATGCTCAGTTAATTACTTCTAAGGTTTTTCTATTCCACTGAGTCTGGTTATTTATAACTCGTTGTTGTCACATTAATTTATGTTAGGTCTGGACTATACGATTTATGCTTTCTGAAGAGCACTGAACATTTAGTTTTCGAGAAACTTAACAACTTCTGGCAGTTTAAGTATTTAGTACTGCAGGAAAGTGTGGAGTAAGTTGAATTTCTTTCTTATAGCGCTATTAAGAACAGCTTAACCTAATAATTTCACTATTTCACTAGACATATCCAAACTGTTTTTGCGATGGAATCGTGAAAATAAAACATATCAATCTCGCCAAATTGGTTAGTATATTGATAAATGGGATTTACATGTTTAGAAAAAATATATGCACATCCACGATTTATATTTGAAATTGAAACTAGTGGACGGAAAAACCGAGAACTTTTATCATGTTACAGTTTTCTTTATCATCCAGTAGCTAACTATACATTTCCACATCCCAGAAAATAGTGAGCACCAGCATACGTCTACAGTTTTCACAATAAATTTCAGTTTCTTCGACAAACAGCTCACAGATGGCTCTTCCAGCGCCATGGAAAGATTTCCACTTGTCTATTGGAAAAACAGCAAGAGCGCTATCTACATTAGAATTGGGGAACACGGGACGCGCTGTTATTCAACACAGTGCAGTGAACTTATTGATTTTATTCATCAGAGCTGGATCAATATAAGACCCATTTAAAGTGTAGAGGTGGAAGAATCATATTAATGTTGAACTATCCTGTGGGAAGAAAAAATATATAAATATAGTTTACGGATGTGATAAGAATGAACGGAAATTATTCCACCAAGTAGAATAGAAAATAATTGGAGTCTTGGAATTGTACTTTTAGTGCAGCGGTGTAAAGGTATGTCAACAGCACTAAGAAATAACAATTACAACTCTATTCATGGTGATACTTTTTTCAAATTGTTGCCGCTGGAAGCATTTGAATATCTTGATTCTTAATATAAAGGAACATGAAAAAACCACGTTACATATTATATGACCCTTTGAATTATATATTGTCCTACAAATCATCAACTAAGATAAGACCTTGGCAGAATAATTATCTAATGACGTTGACTTTATATGCTTTATACCTAGGCTTTATTAACAATAGTCAATTCATCACTTGACTCTCTACTATCAACAAGTTCAATCAAATAAGGTTTGAGCTTATCTGAAAATGAATCTTATCAAAAACAAAACGGGCAAGGAGGTATGTGTCAGTTTCTAACAATAATCTCAAAATTCAAAGTTACCAGACGTAGTGAACTGATCCTAAAATGCGCATGCGGAAGTAAGTTGATAGGTGCGGCTAGAACAAATGAAGAATAGAGGAGCTCAGTCTAAGGTCAGTGTGGCCAACAAAAAGTGTTTTTAGAACTGAACTCCTTTATTGCCGGGTACCTGTTTATCATATCCGAACATTCTTAAACTCTCCCAATTCATAAAAAAACCGCGATGGCAAACTTGCCCCACTCTCCCCTAAGCGTGAACAATGGAAGTTCCCAATTTTGAATCAACATTTAACTCTTGAGTTTTCCACTTTATTTCTATTTTATCTCTAAGAAATAACAGAAAAATATACCTTGTTTCCAGTATTTCCGCTAATCCAACAGCAATTTGTTGTCTCTCAACTATTCGAAGTCTCTTATATAAAGCCTTCGCCAATAAATTAGGAGGTTGTGGCAATAAATTGGTAACATAGCAAGCAAACTCAACGCTTAATTTACTAGAAACTTTAGAGCGAGATGTCACGTTTACCGAAATGAAAAATTATCACCTCTACATGCTATGTGATATCCAAATATATATCATGTGATACCGTTTGAGGGTTTCTTTATGGATG
>CAJUYH010000621.1:61572-78081 GCA_910591685.1 Galerucella tenella
AAATAAAGGGATTAAGAATATTAAGAACCCGACCTCACAAGCCTGTCGAAGGGTAACCATACCACGAAGGCGGTGAGAGCTGCTCTCGCCAAGTAGAGGAAATCTAATATTTCACGAAAATACGAAAAAACTCCTCAGGTTGCTGATGTAATTCTATTTATTGTGGTGAGGTAATATTTTTTGTTGTTGGATATAAATGTTCCCCCATGGAATGATGGTCTTACAATAAATCATCCAATCAAACATGATATCCACAAATTTCGATATTTGAATCCTGACTGGAAGAGCCAAGGCAGAGTTTGGGGACATTTTTCAATAAAACAAACCTGTACCTGACAAATTGATTATGGAATTTCCCTTCCTCAGTTTACTTTCACTAGCCATCTATTGGTGACCTGACTACAGGCTGTAACTGTAAATCTGGCTTAGCCAAGACCAGTAGCTGTATAACTTTCTATGGAAAGGGTATTATTCAACTTCTTTCTATTTTCCCTCCACTTCCGTTTCTATCCTGGGAACTATATTTACCATTATTTTTGCTTTCTCATTATTTATATGTTGACTCTCACAACCATGTTCCTCTACACTTCAAGACTATAAATATAATTTCGGGTATGAAGTGATATTTTTCCAGTTATATAAGTTTACGACGTCTCTTTAAATGCATCAAACAATTCACCGCAATCAGATGTTGTCTATATAGTTGTTTATTACCATTATCTTGCCATTTTTGTTACTTTATTCTTGATATCTCCCAATGCTTTCAACAACTGTTGATTTGTTGAATTCCTCCACAAAAAAAAACTTTCAAATAAAAACGATCTTCGAGTAGCTCATTAAAATATATCTCATTAAAATTTAACCTTTTGTTATAAATGAAGCTTTTATGACAAATTATTGTTTAAAGATATCGCAAGTTTCAAAAACGTTCTATTCTTGGGTTGTTTGAAAAGGATTGAAAGTTTTTTGTTAAAAGGTTTACAAAGAAATTTTTACAGTTTAAAATATAAAGTCCTTTTTATTCAAGCTCTAAACCTTTTAATCTAATTTTACTTTTGTTCCGTATAATTACAGATTCAGTCGGGAGTATAATTGTACATTCCAAATGAAGAATAATAAGATACATAAGTACGCAAAAGGTAAACTTTGCGTGGGCAAAATAAACAGCCTTTTCTTGAAAAAAAAAACATAACAAGAAAAGCACATCCGGATAATTTGTAGTATGCAGGTATATCAGATTTCAGAACAAAAGTAAATAAAGAACAATAATTCATTAAATTAAGAACTAATGATTAACTAACATTTATTTGTTTGTGAAATTTATAAGGTGTATATAGCACATCTAAACGTGAGTGATTTTGATATTTAACCAATCGCAATATCTACATGCTGCTCATAAATCGAACGTTTCACATGTACCATTGATTGTTCAGCATTGTCCGGCTACAACAGCTGATTTAAATAAATTGCTGTGCCCCACGTTGGGCGCCACTTTTTAAATATGTATTCATTTGGGAGTTAAATAATTTTCGATGTAAATTTCGACGTAAAGTCGGAATAGATTTACACTGGGTAGGCTCCCAAACATTAAATAGATTATTCGTGAGTCAAAAGTAGGATTCGTGCCTTTCCACCACCATTGTCTCAAGCCGAAAAAGTAAATAAATCTCAATGAAACCGCTTTTATGTGTTTGTTGCTATATGCTCAGTTAATTACTTCTTAGGTTTTTCTATTCCACTGAGTCTGGTTATTTGTAACTCGTTGTTGTCACATTGATTGGTATTAGGTCTGGATTCTACGATTTATGCTTTCTGAAGAGCACAGTTTATTCAGTTTTCGAAGAACTTGAATATTTACAATTTCTGGAAGTTTAAGTATTCAATGCCGTAGTTTGGAATAATTTGAATTTTTTTCTCATAGCGCTATTAAGAACAACTATATATTAATGTCACTAAACTTATCCAAACTGTATTTGCGATGCAATCGTTGAAATAAAACATATCAATCTCGCCAAACTGGTTGGTATATTGATAAATGGGATTTACATGTTTAGAAAAAATATGTGCACATCCACGATTTTTATTTGAAATTGAAACAAGTGGACGGACAAACCGAGAACTTCTATCATGTTACAGTTTTCTTTATTATCCAGTAGCTGACTATACATTTTCACATCCAAGAAAATAGTGAACACCAACATACGTTTACAGATTTCACGATAAATTACAGTTTCTTCGACAAACAGCTCACAGATGGCTATTCCAGCGCCATTGAAAGATTTCCACTTGTCTATTGGAAAAACAGCAAGAGCGCCATCTATATTAGAATTAGGGAACACGGGACGCGCTGTTATTTAACACAGTGCAGTGAACTTATTGATTTTATTTACCAGAGCTGGATCAATATAAGACCCGTTTAAAGTGTAGAGGTGGAAGAATCATTTTAATGTTGAACTATCCTGTGGGAAAAAAAAATATAAATATAGTTTACGGATGTGATAAGAATGAACGGAAATTATTCCACCAAGTAGAATAGAAAATAATTGAAGTCTGGGAATTGTACTTTTAGTGCAGCGGTGTAAAGGTAAGTCAACAGCACTAAGAAATAACAGTTACAGCTCTATTCATGGTGATACTTTTTTCAAATTGTTGCCGCTGGAAGCATTTGAATAGTTAATAAGTATATGCAGACAGACACATAAATACGAAGACCGAGCTTAAAACTTATTAAAAATTCACAAAAAGTTTAATTGTCTAGTATTCAAAGTTTATATCAACAAAAGAATGAGAATATACAAGCTGCGTATAAAAAATTTTAGACACTGCAGTAAGAGAAAATATCACTTTTGGCAAGTTTTACAAATAAATTAGTCCTCATCTCTTCCATCGCCTTTACCACACAAAAGAGTGGGTAAAGAAAATTGTAAAGAAAATATGTCAAAACATCACTTCCCTTCCCTTCATATTGAAAATGAAATTTTGGATATTTTTCCGAGAATGGGAAGGGAAAATATCTTGACTCTTAATATAAAGGAACATGAAAAAACCACGTTACATATTATATGAACTATTGAATTATATATTGTCCTACAAATCATTATCTAAGATAAGACCTTGGCAGAATAATTATCTAATGTTTATTATCGAATGAAGTTGACTTTATATGCTTTATACCTAGGCTTTATTGACAATAGTCAATTCATCACTCGACTCTCTACTATCAATCAAATACGGTTTGAGCTTATTTAAGAAATGAATTTTTTCAAAAACAAAAAAGGCAAGGAGGTATGTGTCAGTTTCTAACAATAATCTCAAACTTCAAAGTTACCAGACGTAGTAAACTGATCCGAAAATGCGCATGCGGAAGTAAGTTGATAGGTGCGGCTAGAACAAAGGAAGAATAGAGGAGTTCAGTCTAAGGTCAGTGTGGCCAACAAAAAGTGTTTTTTTCTGACAAGAATGACAGTTGAGGTCTACCCTCCAAAACATAAGATTTTTGCATGTTTTTTATCATTGCGAACATCTATATTGCTTAATTAAAATTATAAATACACACCCGAAGCGTATATCTTGAAATTTAAAATGACTTTTTAGCTGAATACTCAACATATTGCTGGCCAATAATTCTAGGAACTCTTGGAATGTCACCTATTCTAGTGACAGAATAACAGAAACATTTTATTTCTGTTATCTGTCACTAGTTATGCTAGATGTCAGTGGAAAAAGTAATTAGAGGAATAGAGATACAACTAACTAGAAATGCTACAATAATCCAATCTCAAATTGACATACACAATTAAACGAATATCAACAAAAATAAATATAACTGACATTTGACATAACTAGTGACAGAATAACAGAAACGAAATGGTAACTTGCCAAAAGTTTCTAGAGTTATTGGCCACCGATATGTTGAGTATTCAGCTGAAAAGTAATTTTAAATTTCAAGATACACGCTTCGGGGGTGTATTCATTATTTTAATAAAGCAATATAGATGTTCGCGATGATAAGAAACATGCAAAAATCTATTGTTTCGAAGGGTAGACCTTAACTGTCATTATTGTCAGAAAAAATCAATGCTGTTGCCACACTGACCTTAGAACTGAACTCCTCTATTGCTGGGTACCTGTTTATTATATCCGAACTCTCCCAATTCATAGAAAACCGCGATGGCAAACTTGCCCCACTCTCCCCTAAGCGTGAACAATGGAAGTTCCCAATTTTAAATCAACATTTAACTCTTGAGTTTTCCACTTTATTTCTATTTTATCTCTAAGAAATAACAGAAAAATATACCTTGTTTTCAGTATTTCCGCTAATCCAGCAATTTGTTGTCTCTCCACTATTCGAAGACGCTTCTTCTTCGCCAATAAATTAGGGGGTTGTGGCAATAAATTGGTAACATAGCAAGCAAACTCAACGCTTAATTTACTAGAAACTTTAGAGCGAGATGTCACGTTTACCGAAATGAAAAATTATCACCTCTACATGCTATTTGATGTCCAAATATATATCATGTGATACCGTTTGAGGGTTTCTTTATGGATGTTACGTTATTTGGAATGAACAAATATAAATTCTGAATATGTTGAAGGACAGAGACATATAAAGATTAACTTTAAACCGACTTGTAATTTATAAACGTGAACACAATTCTTTTTTACGCCTAAATTCAACTTCCTACTTATAGTAAACTGCTTTGACTAATGTCAACAGCAGTTAATTTAACCGTATTTAATTGCAAGAGGATTATTAACTTGATATAACTATGTACAGTGAAGTTATACTTGATATTATTTAGTTCATATTTCACTTAACTTTTTTCAAATAAATATGCTTTCGGGCGGTTTGTATTGTAAATAAAATGTGATATTTGTAGATAAAACGATAAGGAAATCGTATAGATATGGTTCTTGAACAATAGAAAAAACTGGGATAGGAGTATTCAAGCTAGAAACCAAACACTATAAAAGTTTGTGTAGAACCTAAAAGGCCTATGCACACCGGCGTACTGAACGTCCTGGAAGTTTGGAACGTTTCGGACACCCGGTACGCGCCCCTTTCACACCGCCCAGCAGTACTAAGCGTCCACTTGTTCGCTCATGAGGATCAGTTAGTGCAAAGATGCATTTTCCGCCAGTTCCTTGGTGTGAGACCGGGTTTTCTGTTCCGTGGATGAACGAGTCGAATAGTATGATAGTGGAGACGACTCATTATTATTATATTCGTTAACAGAAAGAAGTAAATAGATACATCCCATAAATAAAAAACGGAAGAGGTTACAGGATGATCACGAACTTCCTCTAACAACGCTTCCATGGTACAAACGCACAAATCACTTCAACAACAAACACACTGAGATAACGCGGGGTTTTGCAGAAATGAGGGCATCGGAGCACGTGGTTCTGAAGTGTCCATTGCGCATGCGCTATGCGTGGACAGGCTGAACTTTTATAGAAAATCACTCGCTGAGAAATCCTCCGAAAACCGTCACGGACGTCAAGGACGTTCGCAACGTTCTGGACGCGCGGTGTAAACCGTCTCATTTGATAGCATGAGTAGCGATTTATTTCGACAAAAACGTACTAAACGTCCAGGACGTTCATTACGCCGGTGTGCAAATGCCTTAAGGATAAACAAGCATCGATTAAAGTGCATGTGTTCTTGAATAGTATGAAAAGGTCTACAAAAACCTATTGAGCTGGGCAAGAATAGCATCGTGGGTACAGATTACCTTACAGTAGAAGAGAAGGGAATAGCAACCGAACTAGCATCGAATGAGGCTGAAACACCTTTTTGGAAACTGGTAGTCTGCCGCCTGAATGAGCATAATACTGAATTCATGAGAAAGACTTGCTTCTACTGTTTCTACGGATATCTTAAATTTACTTGAACGGATAGTACCTACCAAAGGAATTATTAGTGTCTGAAATTTGCTGTGGTGGTAGAGTCAATTGAAGCTATATCTTCGCTGTAGAATGAGCTCGTTAACTAAAATTTTCAAATCACTTTTAACTGTCGTAAAACAAAGTACTAAGGATAAAAATATGATTCTGAAAATTTCATGTCAATAGAATATGTCGTTCTCTTAATACAACCAATTAAACAAGCATACCGTAGCGGGTCGAAGACTATACGTTTCTGACTGTAACGAGCCCCGCATAGAATTTATTTATTTTGTATTAGGTACTGCTTACAAAATTTTTGTGTTAATAAAATAAAATGTGTGGACCTAATTTAAAAAAAGCAGACTCATCAAATGTTCCAGAATTGAACTTGCTAATGATTATCGAGCTTCTTAATAAAAAACACGAGTTTATTAAATTATAATTCTATACTATGTGACATATCGTTTTTGACTATTTTCGGGTCAGAAAGATTGAGAATGTCAATATTTTCATAAATACATGCTCTCTCAAATGATATACAGGGTGATTCCAGATGTTTTATTCTATTCCTGGTCAGGTGGATAAAGTTACGAAGATAACGCTATAGGTTACTCAAAACTTTAAAGAGAGAAATAAATGAATGTATTTCATTAGCAAGAATTACACCCGAGCATAAACTAAACTCCAACTACTGTAAAAGTTATTCATCCTTCAGTTTTCGAGAAAAAAAAGACGAAGCTGAGTGTTATTGTCCTGCTTCGGAGGGAGGCTGTAAGCATGCTATCGTTTTTCTCATGTGGCTCCATCGTAGGAGCGAGGAACCGTCCACTACGGAGACAGTGTTATCTTTATCATAAGCTAAGACCTTTAAAAAATTTATAACTACAATGGTCTTTGGAAAGAAAAAAAACAAGCGGTGATCAATGATGGTCTTTCAGAACACATTGAAGAAGCAAAAAAAAGATAAATTACGAATAGTAGGCTTAGAAGACTGAAAACGTACTTAAAATTCTTGGAAAACTAATTTCAAAAAATTAATAAAAAATGGAATTTTTTTAACTGCAGACTGCCCAATTATAGGAGCTTTCCAGATGCTATTTATGATGAATGTGTAGTGGAAATTAAATTAGCAATGTTGAAAAGAACAAGGAAAACTTATTTTGATGAAGCAAGTAATATTAGTTCCAAATGTTTACGTCAGATTCAGATGCACATGCACCTCACTGGTAAAAAAAGCGATATTTGTTAAAGCTGATCCGGACTTTGTATCGAATAAAATAATTTATTTTTTGGAAATAAGCAATATTTAATAAAATTTAATTTGTGAAGAACTGATACATCATTTTATTAAATAATTTTGAACATTAATAACTCCACAAGCTATGAGAACAATATTATCTACGTATTTTAGGAAATTTAGATGAATACAAGCGTGTGGTTTTCAATAACCCTCTCAATATGGATTCACAACGTATTTTATGAGTGAAATCTTGAAAATACACCAACAAAGTATGTTGACTTATCAGTGAATGCTTCGAGTCTTTTTATGCTTTTCTACCACTGTTTCCGTTTTTTATCATCCTTATTAATAGAAATAAATGTTTTGTTAGATGTTCCAATCGTAGTACTTTTACATTCTGGAACCGCACAATAATTAAAGCTTTTTTTACTCTGGTTCTGGTCCATTGTGTCGAATAGTTTAAATTATTTATAAACGTTCTTATTTCACAAACATAACAGTTTAGAGTTTGCCAAAATGTATATTAAATATCAAGCATATAAGCTATCAAAATACCTACTATTACTAACGAAGTAGTCATCTAACATGTAACCGAAAACCTATCGGCGAGGTATCCACTCTCTGACAGAGAGATTTCATATGCGATGACGTCACGCCTGAATTTCGGGAGCGCTGT
The DNA here is from genome assembly GCA_910591685.1 of Galerucella tenella. Taxonomy (NCBI): domain Eukaryota; kingdom Metazoa; phylum Arthropoda; class Insecta; order Coleoptera; family Chrysomelidae; genus Galerucella; species Galerucella tenella. Next base: position 69,378 of record CAJUYH010000621.1, read on the forward strand.
TTAATGTTTATAATTTTTTTAGGCGTCTTAGGAGTCTCGCTGACGTCTAATTTTTTGCACAGAGCCTTAAAATGATGTGCTCTTCCTAATGATGAAATATGTAAATGAGCTCATTGTTATTGGTCCACAAGCATGCTAGTCTCAACAGTTTTATTGCGCACACCAGCTGCGTCTTTTTAAATCGCTCCACAAACCTATATATGTTATCTTTGGTCTAAAAACCAATGGAATCTCCATTTTTACTAGCACTACTAGTATTAGACCTAGCAGTGCGATTTGTCTTGTAAAGTTGATGACCGTCAGTCTCTCTTGTTCACACTATAAAATTCCTTGCATTCTTCCGGCTAAAATTCCGGCAAATTCCTATTTTGGCGCACCCGATATTCCATATTATACATAAACGTTAGTTGGCAAGCTTCCAACAATCAACCTTGATCTCAGTAACTAATGGAGAGAGAGAATATAACTCAATTATTCACCCCAGAAACGATCTATAAACCTGAAATCTCTTACTACACTCGGACATGTATTGGAAATCATTCCGCCCAACAGCAGGGCCGTCATAAAATTCTAAGTGTGTCCTAGTCCTAGTGGTCGAGCAAATTACCAACGGGTATGTTGAATGCCAGCCAAGGAACAAATTGCTCAACTAAGCTCCTACGTTTGAAATTTAAAATCAATTGGAACGAAAAGGAGTGAATTCGATTATTTCTACCTTTTCAAGAATAGAGAGAGGTGTAGTTACTTCAAAATGGTTATGTCTAATTTTTATTTTGATAATTTAATTTGTAAGAAAATTCATATGCTACGGTATAATTGTTATTTTGACATGCTTCTATTATTTTCACTTATTAATTTTTGGACTGAAAATGTCTGTTTTCTGGATAAAAATTTATGGCAGTAAAAATATCATTTCAAATACAGTTATCAAGTCATCTTTATCTCGGCCATTAATAATTCACAAACGATGTTGATGATCAGCATCTTTTTGCCAGCCTGGCTCTTAAATATATGTACGTATATCATGGCATAAAAAAGTTTTATGATATACGTCGCTTCAACGGGAAAATGAGAAAACTTTAGTACCAACAATATTATTGCTTCTGGTTTTGAAGACATGGCGAGCTTTATCTTGTTACCTTTTATTGTTTTATTTAGAAGCGATAAAAGACAATATGATATCCACAGTTAACATTTTATTGCCGAACTTCGTTTCCATTTTGTGAAACTGCAAACACATACATCACTCAATGAGTTTCCGGTCTAGCATATTTATGACTATACCGTTGGAAAATGTTTTTATTCACAACCATATATGTGATGCTGTCATTACTAACGTCATTGAAGGTTAGAAAGTGTCATATTACACACATTTAATACCTGCCCAGACAGCCCGCCCTCATCGATCATTTCCCGCTCTCAACGATCATTTCCCGCCCTCAAAGATCATTTCCCGTCCTCTAAAATATAACTACTTATTGAAATTAATGGTTAAATTTGAATTATTATAACTCAATATCCATCTGACTTTATCTGACATTGATTTATATTGGTGATCTAGAGATAATAGCTAACCTCGACGCTTCGCATCTCGGTTAACTATCTAATCTCTCGACAGTAATGAAACTCTTCCCACCTCGGTGTGTAATATACCATTATACCCTTAAAGTCCAGAGAAAACTCTTACTATTGGGTTGGTGCATTAGAGAAGATGCCTTGGCCCTGCATGAATAACAGCAATAATAGGCGGAGCTCATTCCAATACCAATATGGCCACGACCACACTCTATGACGCTGTTAAATTGTTCTACTTGTAGGGTTATGTGCTTTCTTACATAACAAGTCAGACGTTTTGGTACTACTATATGAGAATCTAAGCTATCCTGATCTTTGATTTCCTCCCGATCCACATCACAATTTTGTCAAAAATGGTATTATTGACCTATACGCGCGCTGTCACATTTGGCGTAGAAAAATGCGCGCGCAACATAACGAACACCATTAAGCAAGTGCGCAAAGTAAAGAGCGCTAAAGAATTTCAAAGAATTTCCTAGGAAAGGGATACTATTGAGAGTTTTGAAAGGACAAGAAAGGGAGTTCAACGACAACTAGCTTTAGCAAACATCAAAAAGATTATTCAGATGAAGAAATTCGGTTCGAATCTAAAAGTCATTGTTGTTTTTGAGGACAAACTTGAACTTTGAACGAAATTACTGTTTGATTTCAAAAAATATATATCTTAAACCATCATTTTTGGATGTTATACAACTACTTTTCACATCACAAATGATGTGTAGAGTAGAGAATCAAGGATAAGTTGGAGGGTCACAGCAGTTTTAACTAAATCTTGACAGGACAATACATATTAATCACGAGGGCAAATCCCTTTCGCTTTAACTTATTTTAGGGATAAAAATTAGCCAGAATTTGTGAAAATAATGACACTTAAACGAAACTAGAACAAGGATAAGTAATCTGTATAAATATATTATTTACACAAGTGAGATTTTGAAAGAATCAGTCTTTCGCGGCCTTAGTTATATCTTGCTAATACAGGACGTTATCATGGAATTGGAAATAATGAATAATTTTTCAGCGTATAGTCTTAGCAACGCGACAATTGTAACTTAACGACCCGAATTTAACCGTTTTTTCACCATCAAAATATATTGAAAACTTTCTTTTCCACCCTTTGATGTTGCTTCGAATCAACTGGAGCGTCAAAAAACTCTTTGCATTTCCACTCCTGATTTCCAAGGTTGTTGATGGCTGCCTTTTGTTCATAGGGAATAAGGACCGTCATTCCAAAAGAAAGTGACACCGCAACATTAAAAGGGTTCAGACGTATTAAGATGAGGTACGAGGGACTACTCGTAAAGAAGAAAAATCGATGTTGATATATTTTTCCACGCAGATCTAGATTATTTGTTGATCCCTCGTATATTTTCTCTACAGAATGAGGATGGAACGAAAAACTTGCCAGCGATAAAGCAAATGAAAAAAATATTTTTTTGTTACAGAAAGAGCTTTCTGTGCTCATTTATGACGTGGTTACAAATGGGTGTTCACTGGAAATAGAAATTGAATATGTCAAGTGTCAAATTGGGTTCGGGGCGAAGGAAGAAAATTTTCTTGGAGTGGCGGCAAAGATCATATTTCCAGAGAAGTGGTTTTCAGTGGGTTGAAATTTGCCCTTTGATAGTAGAAAATGTCAGGAATTTCATTTTATGAAATTAGGCGTTAATATAAAATAGCTTAGCAATCTGTTTTCCGTTGAAATTTAGGAGAAGAAATAAAAACAAGGCAATTTTCTTTAACATTTCGAATATAGAAATGTTTCGGAGAAGAAAATTCACACATTACTCTCTGATAAACCGAATTGCCTTGAGACCGTCTCTGTTACAAAATGAACCATAACCGTAACCGCAAAATATATTGTGTGATGTAATTGGTGGGAAAACCCAGGAGGCCCTGTTGAAAGGTCCTTTTCATAGAAATCCGAGGAAAGAAAATGGAAGCGTTTCTCAACAAATGTAACTTTTGGAAATTTGTTATCGTATTTGAAATTGTATTATCACTTGATAGATGTTATTTTAAATAAATATTTCTCGAGAAATTTCAGTAATTTATGAACAATATAAATACAAGGAGGGATGTGAGACTTTGTACATATTTCCAAAATTTTAATATATTCTGCTGATTCTGCTAAAATTTAAATTTCGATTCCACTCTCTATTATTTTGGATTTAAAATTAAGTAGGTACTCATTCAAGGATCACATAATCAAGAAACTACTACCTAAATCTCCTTATCAATTATTTCCGCTTGATCCCACCACCATAACCCTAATGATGTTATAGCATCCCACTATTTCCTCACCGTATTCTAACGCATTGAGATTACAATAATAGAACACTTGATTTGTTCGACCATTATAAAAATGAAGATCTATGAAACACAAGATAAACTTATAGTTACTAGCAAAGAATGCATTATCCATTCGACAGACACAATTGCCAAAAATAAAAATATTCATAATTTATTTGTCCATGTTATAATTCATAATTGAAAAGTTAGACAGTACTGTGTAGTTGAACGTTCTTCGACTATCCCTTCACCATTGTCTATTCAACTACATCGACCATCAAGTATAGGGCTGGCCCCACGTTGGGCGCCAATTTTACATTCGAGGTATTCAAAGTTGTTTGTAAGAACTGTAAATGTAAGTTATCATTCAAATTTGCTGGTGATTTATAAAAACCCAATAAATAGATTGATAGATTCCATCCTTTTGTTCTGATTGGTGAAGCAATGAGCCGATGAGTTTGTCAAATTTTAATTTCTTAACGGTTAGTTCTTCATACACGCGACTTCCATCATGGAAGCTAGCAGGAATTTTGGATCACAGCCGAACCATCCAGAAGAATACAGATACGCTAAGTTTTTTTATTTCTCACCGGACCCATCTCTCTCTCTCATCTAGAATTCCTAACGGGAATCGATAGTTTCGAAGAGTTGCGTTTTATAAAGAATTTGCCCAAGTTCAAATTCAGTTTCATTCGTACTCTTTACTTCGATCGGGGAAATTTTAAAAATTTGCAATATATGTTATAAAAATTGTTAAAATTAATGTTTGCTCAACTGGAAAGAAAACGTTTCCAAATTGATTTACTTCGTCAAAGCGTGAAAAGACAATGAATTTGTTGAAAACATAAGTTTTTACTTTAATAACTTCATGATGCATTATTCTCAACCTCACCCCTCTACATAGTGGTGGAAAGCGTTGCAGAAAGAACAAGATACAGACTAAGTAGAAAGGGAATCATTGAAAAAAAACCACCTCCTCACTTCCTAGAAATTAGTCAACCTGGGACATGCCACAAGACGGTATGATGAAAAAGATTAATTTTTTGAAAGAAATTCGTTACGGAATTAAGCAACAAGAACGAATGGGATCCAAATACCATTACCAGACTTGGAAAGAATGCCATTCAATGGTATACAGACGGCTCAAAGGCAATAGAAGGAACTGGGATAGGAGTGGTCGAGCCAGGAACCAAACACTCTGAAAGCTTGGGAAAAACCGCAAGTCTCTTTCAAGCGGAAATTCACGCCATAAGAAAGTGCGCCCAGTTCAATATTGATAAAGGATACAGAAGACAAAAGATTATTATAATGTCGGATAGTCAAGCAGCCATTAAAGCACTGAGCTCTTGTGTAATCAGTGCCAAAATGGTGAGGGAATGCCTAGACAAACTCGATGAACTAGGCGAGAACAATATAGTCACCTTACTATGGATTCCAGGACACACTGGAATAGAAGGAAATAGAATAGCGGATGAGCTAGCAAGGAGGGGGACTGAAATACATTTCTGGGGGCCTGAACCCTTTTACGGAATCAGCCCCAAAGAAATATTGGAAGAAATAGCTGAGAAAAAGCCGAGAAAATGAGAAGATCTGACCATTGTAAAGATCTAGTAGGGCTTATACAATCAAAGACTCTTCTGGGTGACTACCTCTAGAGATCAAAAGATTGCATAAGTCAAAGTAAAACTGGGATCCTAACGAGACATTGTCGCCTGAATGGCCACCTGAAAAACTCAAAATAGTGGAGGAAGAAGGATGCAGATTTTGTGGCATGGAAGAAAAAACCTCCATCCACATACTTTCCAACTGCACAGCACTTCAGAATCCTAGAGCACAGCACCTGGGAGATTACTGGATAGAAAAGGAACATTTACCTAAGTTGAAGCCTGCAGGCATCCCAAAATTCCTCCGGGCAATAGGACTAAAGGAACTACTAGTTTCTGAGACTCTCCTCAGAAACTAAGTAGAAGTAAGGGGACACAATAGATCTTCTAGGTCTCATTGAATGTCACCCCAAAACACTCACGTACATACATGAGGGAAATATTTTAAATATTCTCAGAGACCAAAATGATTTTATTGCTACGATATATTTATGTTTCGCCGAACAAACTCGATTTTAGGATAAACTGGTTGACGTACTTTGACTGTTAAGGAGTGGAATATCGTTTTTTGTGTTCGTGTTTCCCCTGGTGTATTTCCATTTCTCGTTTTCATGGATAAGGCTTCGTCAAGTAGACATGTGGTTTAAAGGATTTTATCCTGAAATCATGTTTTTTCTGTAACATGTATTTGAATCAGTCCTACTGACTGCGCCACTTATTTCTCTTGATATTTAAGAAAAGGTATAAAGTATACATAGTGTACATAACGACGACGTAAATTAGACATAGAAATGAAGCTTTCTTGTCGATTTTGTAAACGGGTGCTGTATTGTACTAACCTTATTATGTTTGCGTGAGTGCCTTATTTAACGAAGTTAGGTAGAGCTATTAATGCTATACGAACGCCACACTCGAAATGAAGCAAACCAAACGTAATATTTAGCCATAAAAGATAATATGTCTTGAAATTCCATACCAGAAGATGGGAAGAGGATGATGAGAAAGAAAATCAGTTTCAGTAACTCATTCTTATGACATTAAATTTTGAAAATTACTATCTTATCGGGTTACATTTTAAAAAACATTCACAAAGACGCGAATGTATTCAAAAGAGAAAAAATCATATCCGAAATCTTGTCATTATATGAAAAGGATTTAGCAGACATGGCCTCACGAGGTTTTGATTAAGCCAGATCAAAATCCCATATCGGCGAAAATTGTAATTTGCTGACAAGCTGTCAGATACGGAGGGTTGTAAATAAAATACGTCGATTGATGGTGAACACTGAACAACGATAAAAGTAATATTCAGTTGAATAAGTGAGAATATGAAAATTAGGAGAGATGATTCAGGAAAACATGTAATCCATCTATGTTGAAGAAGTATAATAAACGACATAGAAATTTTTAAAAAGCTTATAGCTTTGTATAATGACGGGTCGAAGACGTTAGACGGCGTAGGAGCCGGTATAGTAGGGCTAAAGCAAGGGATAGACTTCCCAGTTAGCCTATCAAGGAATGTCACAATTTTCCAGGCTGAAATGACGGCGATTCGCCACTGTGTGGAAGAAATTAAAAGGCAGAAGAGAACATATCGTTCAATTGCCATCTTCACAGACAGCCAAGCAGTGCTAAAGGCACTCAACTCCGTAGAGGTCAATTCTAAGCTAGTATGGGATTGTGTACGGGCACTAAACACACTGGGTGAGCGTAGCAATGTTACGGTAGCCGGGGTACCGGGGCACGAGGGTCATATGGGCAACAAAAAAGCGAAAGAAATGGTCAAACAAGGTTCATCGTTGGCCGGAACCCTTCTGCGGCGTTGCAAAAACCACAAATCTCTGAAATGTTCAGCTCACCAGGAAAGAGGCATATTAGAACACTAGCCAAAATTTACAGCAGATCTGATGGCCAAAGATAGGAAAACTGTCAAAGCTGTAGTGGGTCTGTTAACGGGGCATTGTAAGCTCAATAGGCATTTCAAGCTGATGGGATTGACAAGAAGATATGTGCAGGTATGTGTATATGTGCAGGAGAAGAAGCAGCAAGACACATCCTATGTCAGTGCGATAGCCTGGCAAATGTGCGGTTTTTTGTATTAGGCGAAGAAAAGTCATCGACAGAGAGCTATATGAAAGGTCCAGTCTCCACGTTTATAGACTTTTTAAAAAGAGTCAGGCTGGAGAATGTAATCTAGAGTTTAGAGGACCACAATAGAACTGAAAAGGTCGCAGTGGAATAGGCCAAAAGCCACCTCACAATATATATATATATATATATATATTAACCGTGTAATTTGGGGTCAAAAAAAAGCTTATAGTGGTTACTTTGAGGACTTTTGTGTAGTTTGAGGTCGGTCCTCAAAGTAACACGTTTTATGAAATAGTGAATTCGGGGACATCGTCCTCGAATTATACAGTTGGTTGAAAAAATACTTCAACTAGTTATTTTGGGGTACCGACCTCGAAATATTGGTTTTATAGAAAAAATCAATACAACGTTTAGTTTCAGGTCGTTGTTTTCATTTGACATTCTACCATCTATTTGGACGCAATAAATTATCTGCAATAGGTAGATAAAAAGGATCATAAGCTTCTGCCTTATGAATTATCAATCAATAGTTATTATGTCAATTCTTCTCTTTAGAAAATCGTTAATTTAACAGCACTATGTGTGTCGACCTTTTTGTAGAATATATATTAGACTTTGAAATTATAGATAACATAAAATCAGAAGATATTAGTCTTACTCTCTCAAAAAAGTAGTGAAATATGTATGTAAAATCTAACCAAAGAAGACTTCTGACAAATAAGAAGTTTGCTCCGATGTATCGATGTGTTCGTCTAATTTGTAACGAAAAATTGTGGATGGACCATATGTGAAGATTTTAATATATCACACTGATCAGGTTATATTATTAGTGCCTATAGATCTTTTAATTAGTTGCATTTTCCACCTTCAAAAAGAGAAAAATTATTATTTATATTCAAATCTACCTAATTTTCTCTTGAAGTGCAAGTGAAAGATTAACTGATAAAATATCAAATGCATCGTACGGAATACACTGTATCGGGGAAGTAAAGTTTATAAAGTGATATTTGAAGGGTGATTCCATGATAATATGTAGAATAATGAGTTTCATTTATTGGTACCTTAGAGACAGTTGGGGCTATTGTTGGAACATTTATAACTGGAAGTACTACCTCTTGCAAAAAGTGTCCACCCCTAAAAAA
>CAJUYH010000622.1:0-30818 GCA_910591685.1 Galerucella tenella
CCAGGTCTAGGGGATGGCCGAATGATTATTGTCCGTTCTGAATACCACCTACCAGTGAATTCTCTTTCTCTGTAACCTGGGTACACGCCTCCGATGCGTGCACAGCTATACTTTCTCTCTCTTTCAAGCTGTTTTCCTCATATTTTCCTTGTCGTACTTGTGTAATCCAAGAAGGTTCCATAAGAAATTACGCCATCTGTATATGTACGTATTATGTACGTAATGGTCTTAAACAAACATATAAATGATATTTTCACGTCGATGAAGCAATTAATAGTTGATTAAAATACAATATAAACACAAAACTACACATAAACTAACGCAATACCGGCCATATTGACATAAGTAAACACAAGAGATATGACATCACACGTATCATCGGAAAGTGCATTGAAATTTGAACTTTATTTTAAAATTTGGGAGCAATTTCCAATGGAAACTGGTTTATTTCCTATTATTAGTAATTTTTGATATCATATTTACTATTATAAATTAATATCCAAGCAAAATATGAAATATGCGTGTACTCTATTAAGTCACAATATTTTAATGACAAAAGATCACAACATGGTGAAATAAACATAATACAGATATAATAAATAGTATCACACTTACGTAAACAAACATAACAGCTGGTAATAATCGTTTATTACTTACCTTTAAAATTTTCTGCACGACAACAAAACAAAACACGCCTGCCACCCGTGAAGCATTCGCGCAACTGACTCGATGGTGTGGGTGCGATAGTTAGTACCTAGACCGAATGAAACAGAAGATGGTCGAGTGTTGCGTTTCATACTTATAGTCTTAGATAAGTGAAGGCATTCCATATTAGGATATACTATTCCATATTTGGTGACTTTCCTACCTACTACTGGCTGCGTATTCTGTACCATGTGGTCCTCACTATATTTTCTGTGCCGGAGGAGAAGAGAGTTATAAGAATATGTTGGTTCGGAGACACCTTTAGCAAGACAAGAAGAGAAACTAGGTAACACTAAAGCAAGTTTATTCATATAGGTTTTTCTCTACATGATGGTATTATTACCTATACCTATAGTATGTTTATAGGACTTCTCATTTTATAATGTGGGAAGTTTGGATTTATAATTCGCTATACAAAATCGGGAACATGAATTGACGAAAGATCAGGAATCTGAGATACTTCTGTAATAGGAGAGGCTTCAGAAGAAGCGACTGAATGGGTGGAGTTACTTGTAGATGGCCGAGAGTAGTGCTCCGGTTGTAAAATCATATGTATACCCACTGGCGGAGTCTTTAGTTGAATAGACAGAGCATCTGGAGAAATTGGTTCCTGGTTGTGACGTGACAGAGATACTGGTTGATGGTTGCTGTAGCTCTCTCAATTTTAGCTCACCAACAATGCGACAGATTTCCATTTTGGATCTTATTTGGGAAGAATTAGAAGCAGACGTAGCCATACCTACTTCTTAAAAATGCATTAATCGGATGCTCTTCTACATTTCGTGTGTCAATATCACTGAGTAGCCTTGCTTGCCTTCCAGATCTTTTGTCTCTATTTCGTTGAATGATGTCAAATACCTTTTTGGTGATTTTTTTGTCGTTTTGAAGAATATCGCTTCACCATTTCCCTCTGAACTGGTCGTTTCTCCGTAGGTAAATGTGCTCCCTAATGTCTTCTCTATTTTTTGTCGAAATACCTTAGATCTCGATATATTTCCTTCTGATACAACATTTGTCCGAAATATAGGTTTTCTTCTGGTAGTTGAGTGTGGTGTATTGACTCATTTTCAATAATTTCAGTCTGGTTGTCTTCATCGGAATCACCATCTAGCACATTTGAAGTGCACATAAAGGAAGTTACCCATTTGTAATTGCAGCCTCAGTGGATAATTACTCTCGCTCACCTTCTACATTGTTAAAAAAGGACAGGGCATCCTGGAGGTCCCATTTGGAAGCCTTTGCAGTTGTGCGCAGAGCCTGTTAGTAGTTTTCGTTTGCGTCTGTTAAATGTATCGCGAATGTTTTTCCAGAATTTTTTGCAATCGTTGACTGGAATAAAACAAAACTGAATTTAAGCCTCTATAGGTACATACTACCAGAGTTTTGTCCTTTTGTTGAGTAGGGAAATTCAGTTTCTTTGGAATAAAAAAAGGTGCGGTTCGACTAAAAGTATTCTAATTTAATGAGTATGTGAAAGTTTTGTTATAGCTTTTAACAAATTTTGAAAATTTTGAATTTAGATAGCAAAAACAGGTAGGTATGCCAATTAAAAATTTGTTGAATATAAACCAGACTAACGGGGGTTGCGGGGTTGAAAAATAATGGTAAAGTAAAAAATCACGATTAGGTACTAAATAAATTTCATTAAAAAAGAAGATAAATATGAACATTCTTTCAGGCTCTTGGAACATCAGGAGAGTCATTTACTGCTTTGTCTTTTGCATTTCGAATATCAGCTGGATATATCTATTAGCCGCATTGTAAAGTTGGTACTATCACGAGCAAAACTCCAATTTTCATGACAGTACCAAATGCAAATACAGAAGATCATGTAAAGAAAGCGGCAAAGTTTTCCCATAAATGGAATTTTCTCAATTGCATTGCAGCTGTTGATGTAAAGCATGTGCGTATATCTTGTCTTCGACAGATTGGGTCTTTATCTTATCATCACAAAGACATAGACAAAGAAAATAATGTGTTACGCTGTCTTATCTGCATCATCGCAGAATATGATTACTGTTCACTTTGCTTATCTTACAGAGATGGTTTCTGAGTGGGCAATGAGGATTCCTGTGGTCATTCTAAGATCAGATTTCTGGAACTTCGAGAGCAATTTATCGTAGTGAGGAGTGGTCGTACGACAATATTTTTTGTCCTTGTTATGTCTAGCCAGCTGCTCAAGGGGTTTTTTGCAGTTCCGCAGACTATTTAAGACTCATAAGTTGTAGACATCAGATCCTAAAGCAGGCTGACTATCAAACGCAATAAATATTCAGGCTGTGTCGAAAATTTTGTATTAGATGTAGTATAATGGAAGCACATTATTGTGTTGAAGTTTTCCAATATTTTTATTATTTCGATATACCCGCTTGTAGCTCAGGAAATCGTAATTTTTTCAAGGGTCCCCGTAGCTTTTTTGTAAAATAACTAAATTACATGTTTTAGCAATTTCCTGAAAAGTGCTTCACAGATATGACGAGAAAAATTGGATTTTTCTTGGCCCTTTTTCATAAAGTGCTGAAAATTATAAAAATCATACTTTGGAGACGCGTTTATCATATTTATTTTTAAACGACCGGGCGTCGCGTAATCTCCTTTTATACTCTGACTACCAAATTATTATTACTATTATTAACGATGCTAACATTATTCTTGCATAGTACAAATGACTTTTAAATTAGATTTCAAGCAGGGAGGATGGGCGCATCAAAAATGGAGTACGTAATGTGATTAGTTCCAAGATACGACGGCAGATGGGAGCTTCCATAAAAATGCCTTTATTATATTTTCAACTACAATTGGCTGTTTAAGCTGAAATTGGCACATTGTTATCCCGCGTTTCGAGTTCCGTAAGATATGATGATGTTTCTTTTGTCGAGTGCGTTATTTTTCATTTTCGACTTCATTTCATTACATGAGCGGTTGGCTTTTTAGTTCAAGAATTATTAGGAATATTGGAAATTTAGCACCAAAAAATGAAGATTTCTTCGATTTGGAACAGTAAGAATCCGTTCAAAGATGATGAACTCAATAATTATTTTTTTAATGTGAAGTGGCTCAAGATAAATTTTCCTCCCATAAGAATTATTGATCTACTGGTTTCACAAATTTAATTTTTTGCTTTGTAAGTAGGTACCTAGGTAGGTACATTATATTATATTGATATGAGTAAATAACTAAGGTTAGGTAAGTTCCACACGGTTTTCTAAATAATTAGGTTACTTAGGAAAATATATTTTCCACAAATATTTGTCTAAGCCGTTTCCAGACTATGTCGAACAACAAAGTTGACTTCCTTTTTGTATGTGTGGACTAGTCGATCGAATTGGTCGATGGTTAGTCTGAACACGGATTAAAATTATCTACAGTATTTTTATGACAAACATGTTTAAATCTAATAAAAATTAATGGTCTCTATTTATGCATAAAACTGTTCAGTAGGAAATCAGGATAGGAATAAAAAACTTGCTGCTGAATAATTATTTTGATCTATTAAAAAAAAACTATACATTTTTAAAATAGATACCATACATTTATAAAATGGAAACCATACATTGTTAAAATTAAACATACCTACATGATTTAAAACATAACCAACAATGGTATCCACAAGATAGCCTTGTCTATTCTTAATTGTGCTCATTAATGCTTTCCCCATAGTAGTTTTTTGGAGTTCTCGGAGTAGATCTGACAGGTTTAATTGATAAATTTGTATGTTTGAGGTACATTTCGCTTGTTTGTTACTTCTACCTACTTGAATATAATTGTCATTTATTTCCTTACCTTCAAAGATATCTCACAATTCTTGTAATCGCCATGAGCTTAACAATTAATTCATTCTATTATTAAACTTATTTTTGTCCAAAGCACAAAAACAAAATAATTAGTATAATTACAAAAACTGATCTAATTTCACACGCAGACTGATGCCAAACGTATACAGGGGGTGACCGTTACTGAATAATAGGGTAGGGTGGGGTGAGAATTCTTTGTTTCAATTGCCAGATAATTTGTAGGCTAATGTGATTTCTTACGGGTGAAGAAATATGTGATTTGTAGCAAATAAGTTTCTTTTCTCGTAACAATAAATGTACAATTATACTGAAATACTTATTTTTTCGGTATAAAGTAGATCTTATTTGAGGCTAATAATCTATAGGTTATTTAAAAAATGTAAATTTCTGTCAAAACTTTCAAATTATTTACTATAAATATTTAATTTGTTGTTTTAAAGTGATGAAGATGTTGGGTTTTTTTCTGGGTAACAATTTTTACCCAAAGACTTGTATAGTTTCTGGAGAACAATTGTATGAAGGTGTGCATATATATAGAACAATTTTTCTTACATTGAAGAAATTACACTCGAATAAATCATTTCTTTAATATCAAAATTTCCCAATATTTTCCGTTAATATGGCTTCTTAATAATAAATAAGCAATGTTAGTTTTAAACAAAGGAGGATCAAATAAATCAGTTTATTTGTCAATAAATAACTCTTCTCTCGGTGTATCATATTAAGATATTTCATTCACAAAATAAAGGATTTACTGTGGGAGTAACCGATTTAAGCATAAATTTTTATGGATAATTTGAAGACAGATATGAAGGGTTCATTAAAACTCCAAGTCGACCTTTTTTGGATTCCAACCACATTTGCGATATGGACAAACTTATAGGTAGGTACTTCTTGAATACCAGGAATATTTATAATAAATTTACATTAGAAATAAAAGAAAGTAAGAAATAAACTTTTTGGCCTTAACGATCGCGAGAATTTAAATCAAACGTGAATAATATTGAATTTAAAAAAATCAACACACAGATCATAGAGAAATATAATATAATGAGAGTTGTCGACCCTGTAGTAACAGTTGACATCACGTCGATCGAAGCGCACCAGGAAGGGTTGTTGGAACTAATTTTTGAGGGCGGGATATTTAAATTGGTTGGTTTGGATTGTGGGTATGTAAATCTCACAATTTGTCTAAAAATTGTTTATTATATAATTATTTCATTACAAAAAATTGAAAATAATTTCATTTTTTCTAATGAAATGATTATAATTAATAAACAATTTTAAGACACATAAATTAGATAAATGAGAAATCAACACTAATTTGAAATTTTTATTAAACTGCACATAATTTCACAACAAATAATCTACATCTATATTATTATCATCAATTCATCAAACATTTACATATTATTAATCAGAAAATAACATATTTTTACTAAACTTACTTTATTTTTAGAAAAGTTAAATCCAATATCACATCCAATTGCACATTATTTTAAAATTATTCACAAAAACTGCAAAAATTTAAATGAAAAGGAGTTAAAAAGTAGATTCTCCATTTCTATGAAGACAGGAACAGGTCTGAAACAAAATAAATAAAATACATTTGTTAGGTAGATGAGTTTCTTTGGGGCTATCATTATTGTTAGAAAAATTAAGCTTTCATTTCACAGACAATAGCTACAGTATTTTCAAAAGCTTGGGTATTATTATTATGTTCAACTACTTTTGGTAGTAGTGTATGATCTAAGGATTGCAAAGGTAAAACAAATCTAATAAGTATTTTGCATAATCAACCTGTGAATGCATTATTATTAAAATGATCTTTACAACCTTTGATCCTTTGATGTAGAAAGAAATTCTAAAATGTACTTTGATGTTCACTTTGATTAATATCAGATGGAAATTTGAAAAATGTTTTATTCTTACTACAAATTGCGAAGTGACCAAAAATATTTACTAAGTATTACAATTTTTGCAATACAACTATGACGTATTATATTTGGTGATGATATTTCAAAAGTTTACTTACTTTTATTTCCTCAATTAGAACTAAAATCCTAAATAAACTTATAAACTAATTTTAAAGCGGATTCACCATTTTGTAGAATAATTATTGACACTTTGTGACACTTTCACTATGACTTTGACAAGCAGAAGCTAGATTCACACCAGCCAATGTATAATTGATTTTGTATATTTTCATTTTTAATGACTTAAAAGTTGATATACTAGGATATTTCCTAATATTTATCGACATTGAAGAATAAATAGTGAAATGAAATGTAATTTATAGTATTTTAAACCATTTTATTCTATTTCCCTTTTGTAAGAAGTCTTCTAGTTCTCACGACCGAAGCGACTCGATGCGCGGGTCAGTTGCGCAGTAACGTTGTGCCTTATACCGCCTATACTTCAATCCGTCTCTTTTATTTT
This sequence comes from Galerucella tenella, assembly GCA_910591685.1. Classification (NCBI taxonomy): domain Eukaryota; kingdom Metazoa; phylum Arthropoda; class Insecta; order Coleoptera; family Chrysomelidae; genus Galerucella; species Galerucella tenella. The sequence goes on from CAJUYH010000622.1 coordinate 6,939, forward strand.
GTCTATGACACAGATATTATCTACAATACCAACTCAAACAGCCATTAATGTAATTTTCCTAGAACAAAGTGAAAAAAAATATGAATCGATAACATACTTCGGCAAAATTCCAAGGAGCTGAGAAAAATCATATTGCTTGATATGTAATGTGTGCCTCACTTCCTCCTTTAACGAACTCTATGTTTCTAGAGATGGAAATTAAGATTTGTTTTTTATTTTATATTTCTCGGATGTTCTGGGTGGTGAATTTAGCAGTACAGCTGCCCAGGGAGGTAATTGTCTTGGCACAGTGTCCAGGGAGAAGGTTCCAGAAGTACTGATATTTTGCCTTCGTCACAGCAACGACAAGCCGAAAGAAAAGATGAAGGCAAAATTTGTGTTCCTCCGGGTAAGCTCTACTTCCTCAGTCAAGAATCCGACCTCTGGCGCAGACGTCCAGGGAAGGTAATTGTCGTGGCTCAAATGTCCAGGGAGGTGATTGTTCTGGTGAAAATGACTCCAAGAAGGGGAAAATCCGACGGCTTGTTCAGATATTCTTATACCAAATGTTTTCATATATTGAAAGCAATAACTAAGTATTACTTTTGTCTAACAAAATGAATCAGTAGTGTTGAATAGAGTCGATCCGTAGAATTCTAAAGTATGCAGTATTACTACTGGTCATGAAATGAATAATATGAATATGCGTGTTTAAAACCCTCCAATCTATCAACTATAATCTATAATAAACCTTTATCAAAAACAGACAGGAAATTTTGCTCTTTTTTTAAAACACTTTCGCGATTATTATATTCCAGAAATGCCTCACTGACACTTTGACATTTATCCGCATTTAAATTACAAATTCTAACTCAATTACTACCCATTAGCTGTTATCAAGAGGACAGATCGACGAGGACCAAAAAGGGATAACTATAACAACACGTCACTATTTATAAAATCCTTAAAAAGCTTATGTAATTCTTTATTTGGAGCACACCTTTAAGGAACCCATTTAAGTTTCTATTAAAAGATCGAAGAGATAAAGGGTAGATAAGGGCGGAATTAGTGAACCCTTAAAACATTTTTCAATGCAATCGGAACCATCAACCACTCTGGGTAATGCGAGGAATATTGGCACGCATCGTTATCGAGTCGACAGTGGTGTAGTTAAATCTGCAAACATTTATGAAACTCTATAATACAAATGGAAAAAAAACTTCTAAAAACACTTACTTATGGTGACGTTACGGCATGAATTTGCATCTAATACAAGGTGTTTTACCGAACAAATTTTGGTAGGATTTGACTTAATACCTTTTAAAGTCTGTTCATTCTTATAGTGGAGTGACTTTCATTCTTTCTTTCTCTTATCCTTATGCCTTCTCAGGCGTCGGATTGGAGTTCTTCCTGAACCCATGTTTTCCATTCTTTTCTGTCCCTGGCTAATGCCTTCATCTCTCCCAATGACTTTCCTTTGTTCTTTCCAATTTCTTCAATCTGGTCTATCCATTTCCTCCTGGGTCTTCCTCTTTGTCTTTTTCTTGATATTCCCATTTCCATTACATTTCTCGCTATTCTATCTTGCTTCATTCTTACTAGGTGGCCAAACCAGTACAATTGTTTCTTTTTAATATTTGATATTATTGGGTCTTGATTAGTTATGCTTCTGATTTCTTCGTTCCTTACTTTGTCCCATTTCGTTTTACCTGCTATTCTCCTTAAATATTTAATTTCCATTGCATTTATTTTTGTTTCATGCTTTTTCTGCACTACCCAGTTCTCACTGGCATAAGTTATAGTTGGTACTGTGATTTTGTTGTATATTTCCATCTTTGTATTTATATCAATGTATTTATGGCTTAGTAATGTTCGATTTAAGGAATAATATAATCTTGTTGATTTATTTGCTCTGAATTAAGTTCTGCGTCTATTTTTCCATCTTCTGTTAAAATACTTCCTAGGTAGTTGTAGGTTTTTTTTTTTTTTTTTTTTTTTTTTTTTTCCCCTTCGGAGCCGTCCTTTCGCCGGTACCACCTCAGCCTCCTGGGCTTATTGTGGATACTCCTAGTGTTCTGACTACAACCTATTCAGCCAATCCGTTCCCTGTATTAGCTCATACAGGTTCTTAGCTGGTTGATTGTAGAAGTCTTCTGGAGTCATTTGGGTTCTACCATAAAGTTTCTGCCTTCTGTGGTCCAGCGACTCACAGTTGCATAGTATATGCAGAGCTGTTTCGGTATCCTTTTTGCATCTTCTGCATGTAAGGTCTCCGTTGTACAGCCCTATTTTGTTTAGGTGCTCCTTTGTGGGAAAGTGTCCCGTAAGTAGCCCCGTAGTGGTGCGCAGTTTGTTCCTGCTCATTGAGAGCAGTTCTTTCGCTACTTTTTCTGATGGTTCTTTTATGAATTTCTTCCCATGTTTTTGCCCAGTCGTATTCTTCCAGTATTTCTTGTGTTGTTCTTTCAACCACCCTTTTAACCATGACCTGGTTAAGCATCTGGGGATGCCCACAGCAGGTTCGGGTCCGTTCATCAGAGTTGACGATCCTACTCTTGCGAGTTCGTCAGCTTTTTCATTGCCTGCGATTCCTTTATGACCTGGTACCCACTCCAGTGTTACACTGTTCCGAGTCGCCAGTCTTCTAAGTTCTTCGCCGCATTCCCATACTAGCCGAGATGTCACCCTATAGCTCTGAAGTGCTTTAAGGGCGGCTTGGCTGTCGCTGTAGATCCTGATCTGCCTGTTGTTGTAGGCTCTCATACTGTTAGCCCTTGCACACGCAAGTATTGCATAAACCTCTGCTTGGAATACAGAGGCGTATTTTCCTAGCGAGACGATTCCTTCATATTTGCTCGTCTTGCTGTATATGCCCGCTCCGGTGCCGAGTTCATTTTTAGATCAGTTCATTCGCTCTACTAAGTGGTGGTGCGTTCTCTTCCTCAAGCTCCTTTCGATCTTTGATGACAATCTCGAAGTTCTTGCGAAAGATATATTTGGTAGTCATTTGGTCTGTTGGCATTTTGAAAATGTCATCACCCACCTGCCTTATCTCTGTGTGTCCTCTCCCATGTGCCACATCATGGTCTAGTGCTTTTTCCAGTCGGGTTAGTGCTGCCCTTGCTTCACACATTATGACATAATGTAGTGGAGGAAGGTCTAGCATTGTTTCCAGCGCCGCTGTAGGAGTAGTCCTCATTGCCCCTGTAATGCCAGTGCATGCAAGTCTTTGCACCTTGCTTAGTTTTAGCATAGCAGAGGATTGTCTGGTCTTTGGCCACCATACCAAAGATGCATATGTTATCCTGGGAATGACAACCATTTTGTATAGCCAGTGTATCATGCTGGGTCTTAGTCCCCATTTAATGCCGTAAGTACGTCTGGCGACCATGAAGGTCACCTCCGCTTGTAGGTTGTTACTCTTTCTAATGTTTTGTGATTACATTTCAATTCCTCGTAATTATTCCCCTGTTTTCCATTTACTATCATTGCTTTGGTTTTCTCTGTATTTATTGTCATTTTCATAATATTTTCTATTTCTCTTGCCAGTAAGTTAATTAGTTTCTGCATTTTATTTCTCGATTTTGATATGAGTACGATATCGTCTGCGTATAGTAGGTTACTTAGTCTGACCGGTACCATGTTCCTGTACCCTATTATCGTGTCCAGATTTCCTCCTTGTCTTTTTATTTCCTTCACTATTTTGTCCATAATAATAGCAAACAACAGTGGGCTTAAGCTATCACCTTGTTTTATACCTTTTTCCATTGAAAACTTCCGATTTTCGACCTCCTATATGCACTCTTAATTTGACAGTCTCGTATGTGCTTTTAATTATATTAATTAGGATTTTCGGTACTTCTAAGTCTTCCAATACCACCCAATTCTTTTCTCTTTCTACTATATCAAAAGCTGCCTTCAAGTCTATAAATGCTAAATACATTTCTTCTCTCGCTTCAATTGTATTATCAATTAGTCTTCTTAAAATGTATATATATTATCATTTGCTTGCCTTCCTGGTCTGAAAGCTGCTTGTTCCTCTTCTAATTTTGCTTCTATATGACTTCTTAATCGGATCTCTAATATTCTCGTATATATTTTAAAGCTGGTTTGGGCTAAACATATTGGTCTATAATTATTGCACAGTGTTTGATCCCCTTTTTTATGTATTGGCAATATAATATTATTTTCCCATTCTTTGGGGATTTTTTGAGTGTCCCATGCTAACACTTTACGTTATAATATTCAAACTGCAAACTGTTTTTGGGGAAGTCTAAAGATACAGAAAATTGAGTCTTACTCTGAAGTCAAGTTTTTTGAGCAAAATGGAACTAGATTCGCTTGATGCATCTCTAGGCAGCATTAACCTATTTTTTTAAGAAAATAATTTGCTTATTCAAAACAGTTTCATTCACCGAATGCTCAATTTTTCTTTCTTTTTGGCGAAATGCGATAGGGTGTGGGGTAGCGAGGAGGATTATAAAGAAAAATATTTTACGCTTGCATTTGGAGGCAGTAGTAATGTGTATTTACTATTACTGAAATCTGCGTCATCAGTTACAGTTACTTCTTTCAATTGGTGGAAAAGTGTTTGTTGTCTATACCCATGAATTATATCCATCATGAGAACGTACACATTGCATATCGTGTGAGAAAGTAAAGGATTGTCGATTAAACTCACTCACTATATAAATTTTAGTATATTGGCTCATTGTTCAAGTTGGATAGCTCATTGAATAGAGGAAAGTCACCAAATATGGATTACCATTTTGTTTTTGGGATATAAAAAAACTTCATCTAAATTAAATCAGTTTAATGTTTTTACTAATCAGTCATACATTTATATGTAATAATTAACAGCCTTTAATCAAATATATTAGTTATCAAATTAAAATCTAACACAAAAAACAAAATCACAAATGAGTAACCAAATATGGAATAGGTATCCATATATATGGAATATAAGCATAAATCAACATAACAATAACAAAAATCGACATTAATATCTTTGAGATCAATTAAATAAATATAATATATTGTGATAAATGAAAGAAGTTACATAATTACTTGCAAAAGTCACAGATCCAAGTATCAAACTCTGGACCAGCACAATCATAATGTGCCCAGAGCCCACACATCAAGCATTTAATTTAATATTCCATAATTAGACACCGACGACTGTCCATATTTGGATTTTTATACTAGTTCAAACTCTTCTAAATATTTTTCAGTCACAATATTTTAATGACAAAATATCACAAAATGGTGAAATAAACATAATACCGATATACTAAAAAGTATAACACTTACGTAAGCAAACATAACAGCTGGTAATACTCGTTTATTACTTACTTAAAATTTTCTGCACGACAACAAAACAAAACACGCCTGCCACACGTGCAGCATTCGCGCAACTGACTCGATGGTGTGGGTGCGATAGTAAGTAGACCGAATGAAACAGAAGATGATCGAGTGTTGCGTTTCATACTTATAGTCTTAGAGAAATGAAGGCATTCCATATCAGGATACTATTCCATATTTGGTAACTTTCCTTTAAAGCAACGCCAAAAAATAAATGTGCTATAATAAATGGACACAGGTATTCGCATAATGGGAGCGGGTGAAGAAAGAAAATCGGATATTGTGTAGGTATTATAGACATAAGAAAATCTAAGGAGAGGAGTACCTATCAGTACTTACGAGTTTGAATCAAGACTGGTCTGAATTTCGCTGGATCAAGTATCCGGCGATTCTAGAGAAAAATATGGCTGGTAATTGGTCACTTCAATCTCGCCACTCTGAAAGGAAATAGTTTTTCTCTGTGGAGGTGAAGCAGTGCAATCATGAAAAAAGTTATATAGCTTCGCAGATATACCTATGGTTATCGAGGTAAATTAGAGTAGTTAAGGATACTATTGGATTCAATTGTTCCGAGTCTTTGCTATATCGCAACACTTCCTATATCGACCAAGTATTTACCAAGGACCCAGCAGTCTTTTGGTCCAAAACGAACATTCAGAGACACAATTATATACAACAAGAAGGGACGACTAAAGAATGAAAGAAAACAATTAAATCATTTTAATAGAATAAAGCAGCAAACTAGAGTAAATGACATACGTAAAAATAATACCGAACAGAGAACTTCAAAAGTCTGCCGAACAGGAAGTATAATTTCGGTTGAATTACGGATATAAACACGTCGATATGAACAACTTCAGTCTGACACTTAACATTTTGCCACGCCACTGCTGTCACGGTATCATTATTCTAATTGAATTGAATGGGTCTGATTTTCTGACTGTTTTAGATGAAAAAAGAGATAACAAAAATTATATACCAACACGATATTTTATTTATTTGTTATATTATGTAAGCTCGGAACATTTCTCAAAATTACTTTTTGTTTTATCAGATGATTGGTGTTCTAGCTAGATGGACAATATAATTAGTATGAGCTTTAAGTGGATGTACTTAATTACTTTCTTGATGGAGATGATAAACTAGATTACGGTCTTTACTGAAAACACTAAATAATATGTGTTTTAACAATCGCATTGATTGAGACATGTTTAGAGTTTTTTTATAAGATTTTTTTAAAAAGTATGTTGTAGGTAGTTTCACATGGGTTCTTGCAACAGATACACAATAAGAATTTGTTGTAATCCGCATTCTACAATTCCGTTGTATACACAGTATGGTCGAAATGGAAGGAATAATTTCATTATTTTGTGAGCCGGTGATTAAAGGAAAAGCTCTGAAATATGTCAACTTTATTTTCAAATGGGCGATTCGTCTCATGACTTTTTTATTTTCGACGTCATTTATGTGATTGCGGTAACTTCATTTCGAAATAAAAAAAGTTGGTCTTGAAATACAAGAATAGAGTACACGTTCATATTTTGCTTGGATATTAATTTATAATATTAAATATGATATCAAAAATTACTAATAATAGGAAATAAACCAGTTTCCACTGGAAATTACTTCCAAATTTTAAAATAAAATTCAAATTTCAATGCACTTTCCGACCACAACCCGAGGATTTCCTAACGCTACCGATGATACGTGTGATGTCATACAATATGTTTACTTTTGTCAATATGGCCGGTATTGCATTAGGTTCTGTGTAGTTTTGTGTTTATATTGTATTTTAATTAACTATTAATTGCTTCATCGACGTATATCATTTATATGTTTGTTAGAGACCCTTACGTGTTTGTGTGTGCTTTTTTTATTTCTAAAAGTCAACGTAAAGTGGAAAGTGGACATAAATATTCGATATCTCCGAGGATATTCTAAGACTTTAGAAAGAAAATATTTTGTCTGTGATACACGAATAAGAACGTAAGCAAATCGAGTAACGTCAACGGATGGGGCAGCCATCTTTATGACGTAAAGCGCGTTTTGGCGGACTTTCAAATTTTATGATTTTTAAAGTCTTTTTAAAAGTGGAGTTTATATTTTTTTGGAAAAATAGGAATGCAATGTGTTAGGAGACCTGATAAAGCATCAATTTCCACCAATAGCAAAATTTATGCTTGTACCCTATTATCTCTCTTCCACCTATCTACCGATTGGGAAGAAGTTGTCCAAGTAGTTTCTCGCTAAGACAGCATCTTGCTGCTGCCACAAATCATTTTTGTCTTAGAACAGCAGGTTAAATTCGGGAAACCAAAAATTCTTGGAAAAATATACTATTTTGACAACCAACAAAAATTATTAATCATTCAGTTCTATTGATATGTTGAATAGATATTCAAAAAACCTTTCAATTGTTGTATGACAAGACCCAGTGTTATTCTATTAATAAATTGGAAAGTTTTTAAATAATCCAACTAGGAAATCAAATGGGTGGTAAAAATATCTGACTATCTATGATTGGCCAAATTAAAAGGTATGTGATGTTCCTTCATCGATAAATGTATATTAAAATCAGGATATATAATGGTGATAGTATTTGTTTTATTGTCTAAATCAGGACAACGTATGTCGGGTCCACTAGTTGATTATTATTAACAAATAATTGACAATACAAAAGCTCAAACAAATACGCACAATGTAAAAACCCCAAAAGGAATCGCGTAGGTATACAAGTTTCAGTTGCTTACCAAATACCACAAGATATAAAGAAGTAGTTCATTCCATTAAGAGTTTTACACCACTCCTCTATCATTATTAACCATTATACATTGTACGAGGGTGTTATATTGTTAAAATTCTTCAAACAGAACGTCCACCTATTCATCTCGCTTTATTTATCATCTACACAAATCCCCTGTTTCCCCAAACACGTTTTATTCTTGAAAACATATGCTGAGATATATCGATTCACACCTACACTATTATGACAGCTACTAGTCCCTTGATAAAAATGTAACAAACTAATAGAGCACGTAATGTTTGGAGTGGACATAAACTTCACAAAAACCTTAATCTCTTTTTCTTTGTGGGTGACTTGAAAAGAGCACACTGAATGGAAGAACGGTAAACGGAACTGCTTTATGTATATATCGGAATATAGCATTTCAAAGAGATTTTTTTTCGCTACTGTGTATTTACAGTATCTTTTTCGGATCTTATATACTAACAAGTATCAAAAGACAACATAGATATTTTGTATTGAGGTTTCAAGGCGCAGGTCATTGTTGTATGAGTTTATTTGTTGGTTTAAAGGCTTTTGTGTATGAAAGTGGCCCGTGTCTGATGGATTATTTTGCTTCAATTTTCAGTGGCATAGTCCAAAATTTTGAATTGAGGTTTTTTTATTAATTTTTTCATTTATAATAAATTCAATTTTCAACTTAGTTGACTTTTGATTATTTATTTCAAGACTTGGTTTGGTTCGGTTTTTGTGAGTGGTCTGTTCAAAACAACTGCGTAGTAGGCATCAATCCAAGCAAGAGTTTAAATCTCAATTTTTCCGAGAAAATTAATAATTTATGGAGAGGTGAGTCCAAAAACATATACTCGGGCGCACAAATACAGTCGTAAACAAACATGGTCTGGCTTTCAATATCACGTGTGCTTAATCCTAACCAAAATCTTTGTATGTTGTTTAAAGTCGATCTTTTATTGTTTTCTACCGTTTTCTACCATATGTGGGACACCAGTATAATCATACTGCCCATACCAGCTCAGTTCAGTTTGCAATGATATGGTGGTGATCTAACCACCGTCATCCCACGATTTTTTGCAATTTTTTCAATTTTATATTTTCTAAATTTTTCTTCATAAAGAGAGAACAGAGAATACAGTTGTTCTCTCACAGAGCCGGGATGGAGCCTATTGAAAACTTGCATTATCCATCACTATTATACAATTCTGAGGAAGAAGATCTATCATTTCTTCGAACCATTCTTTAAAGAAGCATTCATGTCCTCATGGTAGTCACCGGTATAAGTAGATTCAAAAGTCAACGATCTCGTTTCGCCGATGCTATGATAAGTATCGTCTCAAGTCTCGTCTCGCAACCTCCAGACTCGTCTCGTCTCATTTCTCGTACAAGAGTCTCGTAAAAGTATCGAAATCTCATGATTCATAATCTGATTATTTCAGTGCAATAAGGAATACTCAAATACTTGCTATAATATAAAAGTCGGAAGAGAAAATTACAATTGTTGAAAAATAACATGTATTTGAAAGTAATACAACTGAAGAAAATAAAAACAGAACATTATTCTATAAACGAAATAACTGAAAAAATCGAAGGTGAAAAACAACCCTTAGCCCTCTCGGTTGCAAATGTTTTTGTTTTTCACCCAGTCGTTTAGACATAACAAATATCGTGCAGATTCATTGTTGAGGCGATTTAGATGTTTTCTTATAGTTTATGCAGCACATGAGAATAATCTTTTCGCCGGGACTGAAGTAGCCGGTATGCTCAAGAGATCTCGTGTCATTAAACTTAGAATAGGAAATTCAGAAGCATGCATTCTCCACCATTGTAGTATATCTGTTTCTTTATTACATCGAGGCATGGAATAATATTTTTGAAGCTCCTGCATCCATTCTCCTTCTGCATGCGTAGGGTTTACTGCATACAAAACATCAAAAACAACCGATTACGCAGGCATGAGGCTTTTAAAAGCAATTCTTAGTGTTATGCTTATACATTTTTATCAAAATAAATTGATGTTCATTCAGAAATATTCACCTGCGAGATTCTCGCGCGAGACGCGATACCTCATGCACGAGACTCGAGACCAGACCAACAAAAGTCTCGTCTCGTCTGGTCCGAGTATCGTCTCGAGTCTCTCGAAAACGAGAATCTCGGGCGAATCACTACGAATGATCCTTTAACAAAACTGTTTGACCCTTCGCTTTGTACTATTATCAATCTGCGCCCATTTCCTGATAGTGGATTTAAACCAGTAGATAAATTATAAAAAAGCCTATCTACGACTTGTAACAGTTTCATCTTACCAAAATTGATTTATGGGTCGATTCTTAGAAGTTACATATAAGTTACAGAGCCTGTAAGATATAGTAAGTTGCCTTGTAACTATTACAGATTTTTGCTTACAGACCTTACAGATATTATGCTCAGAGTTGACCTATTAGTATGTGTCCCTCGTTGATCCATGTTCTTCTTTGGTTTTTTATTTTTTTTTTCAAACCTTTATTGGCAAATAGGTACTAATTGAAAGCTTGTACTTGTACTTGTACAGCTTATGGTTATAACAGACTAATAAAAGACCGAAAATTTGTATTAGCACGGGTACATCTATGAAAATTTTAGATTATTTTGTAATAATATCGAAAATATTCGTACTTAGTTTTATATTAAAAATTAGCTTTTATTAGTCTTTCGTACATACAAATGAACTATAGTGTAGGTATATTTTACTTTTCAAAAATAATAATTTATACTTGCTACGACTATGGAATCACAAGTTATTACATTGAATTATTCCGCTCCTCTTGGTCATATTTCAGTTAACGTTTACAACTTTCTCAATAAATCAAACTCAGTAGATTTTCATCAGTTTTTGAAGATAAAATCAAACAACTATTGAAAGCATGTACACGCGTCCAATAGAGATTGTAAACGATTTGTAGGCATCCCGCTATTCACATCTGCAGTTGAATTCTCGTTCCACACAAAACGAATACTGCACCAAACGAAGCATATTTAGCGGTAATTATATGTAAAGAAAACAAAAAAAGAATAGTTCAAAAAACTGGAAAATACGATATATGAATAGAATGTGTGGCGCATCCATATGGACAACCAAGATAGGCACCTGATCATACCTAAAAGTGTTAGGAGATAGTCAATAGTATCCAAACCAATGGTTCAATAAAACTCAAAGTCCAAACCACAGAAAATTTAATTAACGTCCCTCAAAGGACACTTATGATGCTACTAGTTTCGGTACAATATTACCATCATCAGGCTACAATATAAAGAAATGGTACACTTAATACATGAAGATCTTACAAAATTCTGTTAAAATTACTTGAACAAGAGTAATACATATAAAATGAATGTGAAAGATGATATTATAATTAATAATACAAAAATAAGAATATTAAACCCATTCGTTTGAAAAAGCTACTGTGTTAGCGAAACGCGTCACTTTATGTTTAAATACAATGTAGATTTAACAAAATAAAATTGTTTGATTTCATAACTTACTATGGATCTACATCAAGTAAAAGCCTCATCTATTCAATATTACACTTGTTAATATTTTAATTGAAAAACTGTTTGAATACAAATTAAAAAAGTTAATGAAAATATTTCAAATTACAAGTTTGATAATAGTATCAATAGTATCACTCTTGAGCAAGTATTATTTTGGTGAAATCGGGCAAAAATGTTTCAAAATTACTTTTGTTGGGTCACAACCGTTCGCAGCAAGCAATATGTATTCTTCGATCAGCAAATTTCAAGGAAACATTGTTGCGAACAATCAATAACCATTACCGTAACCGTATTGTAACGGAACTTGCTCAAACCCAATTTTCACTTATTTCATGTTTAATGGGAATCGCATAATGAAATAAGGGAATAACTAGTTTATGAGTGGTGAGCCCTATGAGATTAAAGAAGCAGGGGTAACAACAAATCGCCCTCCTGGGGTTAATCGGCGCCTCTGCCTCATTGTTTACATGCTGTATTTGACCGCTGAAAACTATTCTTTGCCGAACAATGGCGCTTTTTGTAGAGCTGTGTATGTAACAGTGTCACCACACCGCAAAGCAGTCTCAATCCCTCTAATGATGTCTTTTCAAGGAGAGTTATCTTACAGTGGCGTCCTGTGTTGAAATAGCTGGAAGCATTTGAATCGAATAATTTTAAAGACATTTGAAAAATGGAAAGACATCATGAGGGGAGGTTTGTGACGGGATAGAGTGACTACCGACAAATTATGTGGTAAATGAGCATCATGGCTATTATATCAAAGACCGGGACTTTACGCAGCTTTAACAGGTTGTAGGCACCCAGAAGGATCTTTCATTGTCTAAGCCCTACTAGATTTTTCTAATGGGCAGATCTTCACTTTTTTGGCTTTACCTGTTTTTTCCAATATTACATTGGAGCTGATTCCGCTCTATTACGAGGCTTGTTCAATTGAAAACCATCTTTGGTCCAGGAAAAATTTATTGACAAGTACAGTTACAAATAACTACCACTACAATTGAGGCATATATCCCACTGTTTCACCAACCGATGTATACCCTGCTTATAGAATTCTTGTGGCTGCTGCTGGAAGAATTCTTTCACAGCGTTTTGTACTTCTGTGTCCGACTGAAAACGGTTACCTTTCAACGCCTTTTTTAGTGGCCCAAAGATGTGAAAATCGCAAGGCGATAAATCGGGACTATAGGGTGGATGCTCTAATATCCTCCATTTCTTTCGTTGCAGATTTTCTTTCACTACGTTGGCAACATGAGGCCGAGCATTATCACATTTGGACGGATTGTTAACAACAAACGCCATTTCAAAGTCACAATACTTAAAATCGATGTCAAATATAAACGAAATAAACAGATCAGTGTGACGTTTGCATACACCACTAATGTTGGAAAACGTCAGTTGAATGATTACAATTGTTTCCAAGGCTAACCTGACCAAAGATGGGTTTTAATTGAACAAACGGTGTACAATTATTTATATCTACATTATAACTGTACAATATTTTATAATGTACTACGCCGCGCTTCAGAAAATAGAGTCGCACGGATGCGGAACACATGCTTAGTTAACCGAATTTTTTCCGGACAAACCATTGCTCGGACGAAAGAAACGCAAGAAACCTTTTTTGTTGCAAAACACTTCCCCTACACGGTGGTATTCTTTATTTTTCTTTACTTTCCTTCCAGCGTGAAATATTAAGGAATTTCAAAAATCAGCCGTATTGCTAATTACTTTTACTTTTGTCTAAAATGACCTATATCGACTGGCCTATTTCTACGATATCTAGGTAGAATGGAGTATATAAATGATGGCTGATTTATAATTTAAATTTTTCCCAATTTTTTTTGGCGCCCACCATACATATTATCTGTCAGAAATTTCTGTAGCTTCATTTCATGTTCTGGAAACCGGCTTTGTTATTTTTCAAATTATTATCGGTTAGCAATAATTATGAATAAAACAGAATAGAAAATTTTTAGATTCCAAGCCAAATTTGAACTTTTTAATGATAACCAAAAAAAATCCCGTTACTTCCCCATATACGTTAAGAGTCTCCTTGTATCTCTATTATTGTTCAATACCCAAAATATTTCTTCGAATTGCTGATTTGAGTTCTATTTCTATTTTAGAAAATCCTCACACACACACACCATACACAAAAAAAATTCCAAACAAAATCTCTCTAACCGCTTATTAAAATTTATTAACTCAAGTGGATAAGCACGACCCATATAAGCTTATGACAATAGTTTTAGAATCTTCGAACAGAGCATTTTACCTGATAATCCCTTGTGCGAATCCACCGTCCGTATAAACAAAAACCATCAGAAGTGGGATGCAAGGACTATTATGAGTTTTTAGTTCGTTGTTGGTGTTGGTGTGAAACTTCACGCTACCACGAGCATTTATTGGCTAAAGCGTTCAACCGTTAATAATGTTCTCACCTCTACGTTATTTGGGAGTTAACACTATTGTGATTATGCCCTAGTTAAATTTTTTACAGTAAAAACGAGTAGTATTTTTTGGAGCAAAATTGATTTTTGGTGATATTTCAGATCATTTGATAATTATGGTAGGTATATATGTAACAGTAAATTTGTTAGAAGACTCCGCATATATAACACGCAGACCGTTTATATCAGAGTATCAGACCGTTTATATAAAATAGCTATTTGTATAACAAGGGAGCAAAATGCTACTTTTTTCCCGAGGATAAAGTTTAGAAAAATAAGTAGTTAAAATACTCACTTGATAGTAATAACCAAATTTATGTATAAAAACCCTTTGATGTATCATTAATTATCAAACAATAAAAAAAGAATTACTCATTTATCCTTACTCTTTCACACATTGTGGAAATATTATACATGTAAATACTTGATATAGCGGTTTTTATTTACTTTGCTATGTCTGTAATTTTCAAAACCGTTTTCAAATTAAAAATCGGACTATCGTCTATCGATTAGCGTCCAGACCTACTCCCGATCTTCGGGAATTTTTAAATGCATCGGGAAATTCTCCGGGAAATGAATTATTTCGGGAAATTTCCGGGTTGTGAATGGTGTTGAAGATATTCTGGCTATAGCACGTAGTAGTAGTTAATTGTCGAGAACCACTGAGCTACAATAGAACAGTGGCGATAGCACCGAATATAGAGTTAAAAAATGTAAATGTTCCACTACCATTTTCAATTTTTGGAAGCTATTAACTATTACTTATTTCAACATGGATCTGCATTGGTTGTGTAATGAATGTATCGTCGATGGATTACAGGTGTGGAAGGGCCTCTGAATAGGTGGTGTTGCTGGTCACTCGGTGGGTCATCTTTCAGGAATAAAACAACTACCTGTAGCACTGGGATACGTTCTATTTATTACTTTAACTTACTATTATACATTAAACTACTTATTACTAGCACTAATATTAATAGTAATGGTAATCATAATTATAATGAAAATCGATAATTAGAATGCCCTTTAAAACACTATCGTTAGCATATTTATACGACGAGTCAAGCTCATCGTAAGTAAATATAAATAATACTATTTATGTTTATTTCACACTCTGAACTTGACTTCGTACGTGCAGCCTTCCTAATTCTTATTTATATAACGATTCATGATTTATTGGAATTAGCTTCAAGGGAATTTATGTCTTTTAATTAAATATTATTAAAACTTATTGTTTTGACCAAAAGGCATCACACCTTCCCCTTTTACAAGAAGAATAAATTCCGTTGAACTTCCTTTCTCCCTAATGAAATGAATCTACAAATCTCCTAAAAATAAATGATTATTAAATAATGTCATTAACCTACGGTTACATATATTTATACACTAATGTATGTCCATTGTGTTTAAAAATTGTTTACGAAAACTTAGTTGTTTGTCGTGTTTATTTATGTTCACTTAATGTTTTTATTACTTATTATCCGAATTTATTTACTATCACTAATTGTTTATGGTGTTTGTTATTACACTATTCATAATTGTTTGTAAACACACTCGCACTTTTTATTCTACACCTTTACAATTTTTAAGTCATTTCACAGTAAGGGTATAGTCTGTTTTTGTGTATTTCTTTCATCACACCTGATTCTAATTTGATTCTACAGTTAACCTCACTCGCCTCTGTGACTGTAAATGGACCTATAAATTGAGATTCAAATTTGGTTCTATTTTCCCTCTTTACTAAAACTGAATCCCCCATTTTAAAATCAACTGGATTAGCTACCTTACTATTTTGACTTTGTCTACTATATAATTGATAAAAATTTGGAAAACATTAATTTCGTTAGCTGCTGTTGCTTCATGTTAGTTGTCAGTTTGAGATTTTGTAAAAAAGTCTAGACGGAAGGTTTTTAGCGAGATTGATATATTTTTAGTTTTATTTTTAAAAAATGAGTGATTCAAGTTCTGAAGAGCTATAAACCAAGCGATATTGAAGAGGCAGCAGGTAATGCTCTATTATCAGTAATTCCCAAAAAGGCAAAGGCAGTTTATGATTTGGCATACGAAAAATTTGTTACGTGGTGTGATGAGAAGAAAATTAAACAAACTAATGAGAAAGTTATTTTACTTGCATATTTTGAGGGTAAGAAAAATCTAAAAGTTTCCACATTATGGACACTTTACTCAATGTTAAGATCTGAACTAAATCTGAAAAGGAATATTGATATTAAAAAATATACAAATTTGGTAGCATGTATTAAAAGGCAAGCGGACGGATACAGTGCTAAAAAGTCAAAAGTTTTTATTAAAGAAAATTTTTCCAAATTTTTAGTGGAAGCTGATGACAAAGAATACTAAATGGCTAAGGCTGCAATGATAATTGGAATGGCAGGAGCATGCAGAAAAGCAGAATTAACATTTCTTCCAGTTGAAAATGTTATAGACGAAGGAAACCATTTTCGTGTTGATATCCCACCTTAAAAAACAAAAGTTATACGGCAGTTTGCAATTACCACTGGAGACATTGAAAATACGAATCTTGTTGAAATATTAAGAAAATATATTAATTTGCGTCCCCAGGTTCTTAAACACAACATATTTTTTGTCAAATATGCGACTGGAAAATGTACCAGAAATCCTGTGGGAATTAACACATTTAGCAGTCTGCCAAAAAAAATATTGCACAATTTCTTGGTCTTTCAAATCCTGGTCTATATACTCGCCAAAGCTTTAGAAGAAGCTCTGCCACTTTCCTAGCAGACAGTGGCGCTGATATTTTAAAATTAAAGAGGCATGGAAGTTGGAAATCTATCTCTGTTGCGGAAGGATATGTTCAAAATTCCATGAATAATAAAAAACTTATAGCGCAAGAAATATTTGGTGAAACATTTAATGCAATGTGCGCCGCTTCCCAAATAACAACAAGTTCGAGCAATGAAATTAATTTATAATTTATGTTTTTAACTTGTATTATAACAGTTTAATAAATAGAATAATTCTTTTTGTCACTAATTTTGAAATACATTTTTCGTCACCAATTGCATAAAATTTTACTTTATGCAACTAGTTACTAAAAGTAAGACGTTTCATAATGTCAATCAGTTTTAAAAAGTGTCACTTTATATGTCAAAATTAGAAAAAATATTTTTCGAAACTTATGAAGCGAATAATTATTATTATGCGATATCTATCTAACAAAAATCTATTTTATATTTCCCACTTTAACATCCCATTTCAATGAGGTAGGTAAACTATGATTATTTTTGTGCTCTGTTCAATTACTGATGAATCACCTTGTATGAAAACGTTTTTCAAAACTCAGTTTATGGAAATATTTATGAAGAATTTGGAACCGAGACATGGTAAATAGTACAAACGCTTCCTAATTTACATCGAAACAGTTCTATTCGTAGAGATAACAATCAAGCAAACAAAACAGCGTCGCTAATTAATGCAGATTAACTTTATTAAATTGCCAAGTACACATAGCAGCCCAAATACAATTGTGTGGAATATCACAAAGAGCAGTTGAGCAATAGAACAACATGTATATATCAACGCCGGGTCGGAGCTTTATGACGCCATAATGAAACTAAATTGTTTAAATGTTGGCAACACAAATATTGGAGGGCCGTAAACCGATTTAATTTCCTGCAACTCGGCCGCATGACTATGGTAATCAAGCTGGCAGGTACCTACCTCTTTCCTCTTACCCTGCTACCCGCAGACGTATAACTAATCACGATGCCACCGCAGCTAGACTCCATTATTTACTCAACTGCTTTCATTGATTGGTTCTGATTGGAAAGACCCGTTTGTGCTCTCGTTTTATATACGCCACCAGCGGGAATTTCAACGAAATTCGTTAATTCGACGTCGAATCGGTTAACCGAAAAATTTTCAGTAAATCAAAGAGGTAAATTAATAAAAAAGAAAGTTGCGCTCTAGTTTGTTAATTAAAATGAAAAATGTTGAAATTAGTAATTAAAATTGGTCATTGAACTTTGAATACGCGATGTGATAAAAAAGCTACAAATACTTAAATTACTTTAAAGATTAAATTAGTACCTATATAATGCAGACTGTGGCCCAAGAAGACAAATGAAGCAAAAGTTCTTACATTTCACCACAAAAATATTCTGGATGAAAAAAGTTCCGGATCCTTACCTAATTAAGTACAACACTTACTACCTACCTACCGGAGGTCACGCTGGAATAAATCGTATGTTTGATAATATAAAGAAAACATATTTCTGGCCAGGCCTGCGGAATGATGTGGAAAGTTTCGTGAAAAAATGTGATGATTGTCAACGACACAAGCATTCACAGCGAAACATTGAGCCACTGAAAATCACTACCACTGCTAAATCAGCTCTACAAAAAATATATCTCGATTTGGTGGGTCCTTTAGAGCAGGATATCGATAATAACAAATACATTTTAACTTTACAATGCGAATTGAGCTATTAAAAATAAGGAATCTTCTACAGTAGCAAAAACATTTGTTGAAAATTATATTTTGCGATATGGGGTTCCTAATGAAATTGTAACAGACAAGGGCACAGAATTTTTGTCGTCTATTTTAGAAGAAACGTGTAAACTTTTAAATATCCAACATTTAAACTCAACCGCTTATCATCACGAAACTTTGGGAGCTTATTTACGTATGCAGGTAGCTAAACAACCAAATTCATGGAGTTCATGATTGCCTTATTGGAGTTTCTCTTACAATAATACTGTTCATACTGAAACCAAATATAGGTACACCACACGAACTTGTATTTATAAAAACAGCTACTTTGCCAACTAACTTAACTGATCAAATTAATACTATTTATAATTTTGATGATTACCCTATTGAACTAAAATATAGAATTCAAACAGCTTGTGATGATGCAAGAAATAATTTAATGTTATCAAAAGACAAAAGGAAGGAAAGGTATCATAAGAAAACGAAAATTGTGAATTATAAAGTAGGCGATAGAGTTTTATTAAAAAACGATGCTAGGATTAAGTAGGAACCATTATTTAAGGGTCCATATATAAATATTGAAGAAAACTCCCCTAATGTAGTTATTAATGTTAATGATTAAGTTATATCATGAATAATGAATAAATTAAAAAAAAATGTTTATAGACGGCTAAACATTTTTTCTCGCCCTTTGTAGGTGTAATGATATTTATTATTTTAGATATTTAGTAATACTATATATTTCACAATTTCCTCTATTAACTGCATCGACTTCAGGTGTAGTATTATTGACTTGTGTATACTGTTTAATCAGCAATAACACTGTTGCTACCTGAAGTACTTTGCGCTGATAGATCGAGTTTGATATAATGTTTTAGGGTAAATGGATTATTGTAGATTATTATAATTTGTGCATTCAACTAGTAGAGATGTAAATAAAATGGGGTTTTATAAAAAATGAGTTTAAATTATTAAAGTCCAAATAAAGAGAAGTTAATTTATCACACAAACCATTGGCTGGAATACCTACAGGTAAAATACGAAGTGCTTCGAAAGCTTCGTTCAGAATAGACTTCATCAGTAATTAAATTGCACGTAATAATAGTCAACCAAAATTGGATCATTGTTAAAAATTTTTCTTTTTCGTTCACCAACTCTTCGTCAAAGGTACCTAATATTACAAGTGCTCCAAATTTTGTCTTACACGAAAACTTTTTAATTTAGAGAAATACAAAAACAAACCGTATTATGAAATCACTAGTCCACAACTATTTGATAATTTTAACATTTCAAGTGTGCATCTGCAAGCATAATGAGACCTATACATTTTTCACCATTAAATAACAGGTGTGGATGATGAACACGTCACATGACACCGATAAATAGTACCTTTATTGAGTAATAACTGTCCATCATTGTATGCTTGTTGAATAAGTTACACTCATCAATAAAATTTAATGCACGAGCTGTATTTGAAAATATTATTGTTTTAATCATTTTATCAATAAAATTATTCATCAATATGCTTTTTATCAATTTAACAGGATCTTTTTGGATTCATTTTAACGCCAAAATATGGCACAAAACATTTTTGACAGCATGTGAACAAGGTTTAAACGAGGAGCAGCTGCGTTTATCAGTATAGTACACGTTGATGGATAGAATAACACATAACTATTGGACAAAATGAAAAAAACGTCATAGGTACTTTGTATTTTCATACGAAAAGTATAATACTTTATCATTTGCTCTTCATATTACATTTATGAGCCTTAGTTTCATGCATTGATTTAATTTGTTGTTTTTGTTTCAGAGCTAAAGTTTGGCTCGAAGCATGCGATAGGCCTGACTTGATGCCAAAAATAGACACTCCATACAATAGTAGTCATCGTTCATGTGGTGCCCATTTTGAACCAGACATGATTATGCTACCTCATGAAAGAAAACTTCTTTTAAAAAAGGCTATTCCAACAATATTCCTTTCATCATATACTGCAATGCCTAAAGACTTTCGGACAAATGATTTATTGGAAAAGAATTTTGTTCGTTACTTCTGTGGTTATTTATTTAAAAAATGATCGGAAATTTATACATGCAGCGTATGTGAGACGTATTCACAAGCGTATCAAAATTTAGACGATACGTCTTTATACTGTTACCCTAGAGCTTGAAAATACGAATTAGGATACTTTTGGAATCTTGAATATGCCGCATGAAAATTTTGTACAATACATCTCATTATCAGAAACATTACTCCAAATGAATTTTGAGAAAGCTGCTACGGATGATAATATTGTTGAATCACTTTCATAAATATTAGTCAAACAACAGAGTTTGTACATCCTTGTGTTGATTTCAATAAAATATTTAATAAAACTTCTCTTCAGAGTACGACTATATTACACATTAATTGTCAATGAAAATTTTAAAAATCATAACAAAATGAAAATGGTAATATGGAAAACCAATAAATATTTTGTATAAGACTATTGTTTTATTCACTTATCAGTGTACTGTTCTAGAATATTTAAGAAAAAACATTTAACACGTTCAAGTCATTTTAAAACTTATGCCACCTACGCCTATGGTAAAATGAATCGTAAAGCGATTCGTTCAAGGTCATCAAAAGCTCTGGCAATTTATGAATGAGTTTTATAAGAGTTATACTACTGGTTCGTTTCTATACAGTGGTTAAACGTTAGTTTCATGCTGCCAACTTTCCTCTTTTAAGACGACATAACTGCAAGCTTGGTGGCAAGAAATCGTAATTTGTTTATACATAAATTCTGAATTCATAATCTCTTTTAATTTTTGTGATGTACTTTATATTAATTTTAAGTATTGTTGTTGGAAATCACTTGTGTGGGTTTGTTACCCTAGAAAGAGCTTGAAACAATGTTATTCTTATTTGACCAAAATATGTTCAACCCGAAGGGTACAAGAAATATGTTTCTCTAGACCAACAAACTTGAATTTCAAAATTCTCTAGCAATTTCACATGTACGAAATATTATATTTCAATGACTATTTCCAAAACCGCATGAAAACATACATGAGAAAAAGTGAATACAATTATTATTGAGAGAATACACATAAGAAGTGAAAACTATAACAACCATACAATACAAATTATTACAATTGAAAACACATTTCACAAAGTAAATGATACTTATTCCAATCTGCTACCTCATGTAGATAAAAACAAAACATTGAGCAATATAGTTACTGAAGATTATCCGTCTCACTCTTATTTCTCTATTTTCACGACTATATGACACAATTCATATTTCGCATCCCTACCCTCTATGTACGTACATAATCATATGAATCTCTTCTGATTGAAACTTCACAAAGTTATATCACTACCTCTGCCAGATGCTATTATGTCAGAAGCAGCGGGAGGTGCTTCCATTAAGAGAAAGGGTGCACATTTGGGTCGATCAAATCTGAAAATTATAGCCTACGTCACTAGCAAATTTCATATTACGTCCTGACGTTGAATGATAAGTAGAAAGAAGCGCGACCTTATGGAACTATTTGTAGCCGAAAATCCTTCTAATAATTGGATGGCGCTGTCGATTGCATATCTAAAATCCTTCTTATTTTTGCCAGTCGACGTCTAGATCTCGTTGTTGTTACTTCGCGTTAGCTGTTCTGTACACCGTGTACGCTGTGCTTGTTATCGTTGATTAAGTGCGTAATAATTATTCATTGAACGATTTTATTTATTAGTTTTTCACTGACGATTCGTATTTTATTTTGTTTACTTATTGGTGTTTACCATTCGTTGAACTAGCAGAATTATGTCTGGAAAATATTCGTTCAAATGCAGTTATATTAACTGTAGCAATGTAAAGGAAAAGAAAGAAACTGAGGGATCTGTATCATTTTTTAAATTCCCAATAAAAGACAGTAACCGATTAAAAGAATGGGTAAAGCGTTCAGGAAATATCAAATTGGATTGTAACTACCCTGAGGAATTGAAAAATAAGAAAATTTGTGAAAAACATTTTATCACTAGTGATTTTTCGTGTTCAGCAAAAACACGAAAACAGCTGCAAAAATATGCACTTCCTGTGCCACATGTATCAGGTGAGTATTTTGTTATTATTCATTTTAATCTTTAAGTTTAATTTCGTTTTTATTTTCGGTAACAATAATTTAAACCTTCTGGGTTTGAAATATATTCGTAATGTTAGTTTATTTATATTTGTATTAGTCTTTTTGTATTCTATTATTTTCACATATTCTTTACCAAAATGCATTAATAAGCTAAACAGCTCAAGGGTTTTAGAGAAAGAAAAAGTAGAAGAAGATCGTAATTCTTTTCTAAATAGACTTTTATTACCGATTTATATGGCGTGCCGTTTTGGTATTTAATAACATCGTTTTAAAAGAGGAAAAAAATATATATCTCTTCTTTCAAACATTTTTATTTCGTAATTATTCTGTTGAAGAATTAAAATTATGTTTTTCATAATAATAATACGGGAATTTCTATTATGAAAAACATAATAGAAATTGCCGATTTAAAATTATGAAATACATAATAAGAATTCATGAATTAAAATTATGAAAAACATAATAGAAATTCAATTTCCATTATGTATTGAAGTTGCCTAATGCAAGTACCTGAAATCGTATAGTAAATGCATTACTGCAGAATAGGCAACCTCAATACATAATGTAAATTGAATTTCTATTATGTTTTCAATAATTTTAATTCATGAAATTCTATTATGTTTTTCATAACTTTAAATCGGTAATTTCTATTATGTTTTTCATAATGTAAATTCGTGTATTATTATTATGAAAAACATAATGGAAATTCAACAATTAAAATAATTGAAAACATAATGGAAATTGAAGAAAAAAAAATTATGAAAAACATAATACAAATCCGTTTTGTGTTATTTATTCAATAATTGAATTTGTATAATGTTTTTCATAATTTTAATTCTTGAATTTCTATTATGCTTTTCATAATTTTAATACTTGAATTTCAATTATGATTCTAATAATAATAATACACGTATTTCAATTATGAAAAACATAATAGAAATTCAAGAATTAAAATTATTGAAAACATAATAGAAATTCAATTTACATTATGTATTGAGGTTGCCTATTCTGCAGTAATGCATTTACTATACGATTTCAGGTACTTGCATTAGATTAGTATAGGCAACCTCAATACATAATGGAAATTGAATTTCTATTATGTTTTTCATAATTTTAATTCATGAATTTTTATTATGTATTTCATAATTTTAAATCGGCAATTTATATTATGTTTTTCATAATGGAAATTCCTGTATTATTATTATGAAAAA
>CAJUYH010000622.1:30918-45103 GCA_910591685.1 Galerucella tenella
ATTTTAACTTTACAATGCGAATTGAGCTATTAAAAATAAGGAATCTTATACAGTAGCAAAACATTTGTTGAAAATTATATTTTGCGATATGGGGTTCCTAATGAAATTATTGTAACAGACAAGGGCACAGAATTTTTGTCGTCTATTTTAGAAGAAACGTGTAAACTTTTGAATATCAAACATTTAAACTCAACAGCTTATCATCACGAAACTTTGGGAGCTTATTTACGTATGCAGGTAGCTAAACAACCAAATTCATGGAGTTCATGATTGCCTTATTGGAGTTTCTCTTACAATAATACTGTTCATACTGAAACCAAATATAGGTACACCACACGAACTTGTATTTATAAAAACAGCTACTTTGCCATTTAACTTAACTGATCAAATTAATACTATTTATAATTTTGATGATTACCCTATTGAACTAAAATATAGAATTCAAACAGCTTGTGATGATGCGAGAAATAATTTAATGTTATCAAAAGACAAAAGGAAGGAAAGGTATGATAAGAAAAAAAACGAAAGTTGTAAATTATAAAGTAGGCGATAAAGTTTTATTAAAAAACGATGCTAGGATTAAGTTGGAACCATTATAGGGTCCATATATAATTATTGAAGAAAACTCCCCTAATGTAGTTATTAATGTTTATGATTAAGTTATATCATGAATAATGAATAAATTAAAGAAAAAAAATTTTCATAGACGTCTAAACATTTTTTTCTCGCCCTTTGGAGGTGTAATGATATTTATTTTAGATATTTAGTAATACTATATATTTCACAATTTCCTCTATTAAGTGCATCGACTTCAGGTGTAGTATTATTGACTTGTGTATACTGTTTAATCAGCAATAACACTGTTGCTACCTGAAGTAGGTAGGTACTTTGCGCTGATAGATCGAATTTGATATAATGTTTTAGGGTAAATGGATTATTGTAGATTATTATAATTTGTGCATTCAACTAGTAGAGATGAAAATAAAATGGGGTTTTATGAAAAATGAGTTTAAATTATTAAAGTCCAAATAAAGAGAAGTTAATTTATCACACAAACCATTGGCTGGAATACAGGTAAAATACGAAGTGCTTCGAAAACTTCGTTCAGGATAGAAGCTTCATCAGTCATTAAATTGCACGTAATAATAGTTAACAAATATTGGATTAATGTTAAAAATTTATCTTTTTCGTTCACCAAGGTTTCGTCAAAGGTACCTAATTACAAGTGCTCCAAATTTTGTTTAACACGAAAACTTTTTTATTTAGAGAAATACAAAAACAAACCGTATTATGAAATCACTAGTCCACAACTATTTGATAATGTTAACATTTCAAGTGTGCATCTGCAAGCATAATGAGACCTATACATTTTTCACCATTAAATAACAGGTGTGGATGATGAACACGTCACATGACTCCGATAAATAGTACCTTTATTGAGTAATAACTGTCCATCATTGTATGCTTGTTGAATAAGTTACACTCATCAATAAAATTTAATGCACGAGCTGTATTTGAAAATATTATTGTCTTAATCATTTTATCAATAAAATTATTCATCAATATGCTTTTTATCAATTTAACAGGATCTTTTTGGATTCATTTTAACGCCAAAATATGGCACAAAACATTTTTGACAGCATGTAAACAAGGTTTAATCGAGGAGCAGCTGCGTTTATCAGTATAGTACACGTTGATGGATAGAATAACACATAACTATTGGACAAAATGAAAAAAACGTCATAGGTACTTTGTATTTTCATACGAAAAGTATAATACTTTATTATTTGCTCTTCATATTACATTTATGAGCCTTAGTTTCATGCATTGATTTAATTTGTTGTTTTTGTTTCAGAGCTAAAGTTTGGCTCTAAGCATGCGATAGGCCTGACTTGATGCCAAAAATAGAAACTCCATACAATAGTAGTGATCTTTTATGTGGTGCTCATTTTGAACCAGACATGATTATGCTACCTCATGAAAGAAAACTTCTTTTAAAAAAAGGCTATTCCAACAATATTCCTTTCATCAAATACTGCAATGCTTAAAGACTTTCAGACAAATGATTTATTGGAAAAGAATTTTGTTCGCTACTTTTGTGGTTATTTAATTGAAAAATGTATTCATACAAGCGTATCAAAATTTAGACGATTCGTCTTTATACTGTTACCTTAGAGCTTATGAAAATACGAATAAGGATACTTTTGGAAACTTGAATATGCCGCATGAAAATTTTGTACAATACATCTCATTATTAGAAACATTATTCCAAATGAATTTTGAAAAAGTTGCTACGGAAGATAATATTGTTGAATCACTTAAAAATATCAGTCAAACAACAGAGTTTGTACATCCTTGTGTTGATTTTTCAATAAAATATTTAATAAAACTTTTCTTCAGAGTACGACTATATTACACATTATTTGTCAATAAAAATTTTAAAAATCATAACAAAATGAAAATGGTAATATGGAAAATCAATAAATATTTTGTATAAGACTATTGTTTTATTCACTTATCAGTGTACTGTTTTAGTTTCATGCTGCCAACTTTCCTCTTTTAAGACGATATAACTGCAAGTTTGGTGGCAAGAAATCGTAATTTGTTTATACATAAATTCCGAATTTATAATCTCTTTTAATTTTTGTGATGTACTTTATATTAATTTTAAGTATTGTTGTTGGAAATCACTTGTGTGGGTTTGTTACCCTAGAAAGAGCTTGAAACAATGTTATTGTTATTTGACCAAAATATGTTCAACCCGAAGGGTACAAGAAATATGTTTCTCTAGACCAACAAACTTGAATTTCAAAATTCTCTAGCAATTTCGCATGTACGAAATATTATATTTCAATGACTATTTCCAAAACCGCATGAAAACATACATGAGAAAAAGTGAATACAATCATTATTGAGAGAATACACATAAGAAGTGAAAACTATAACAACAATACAATACAAATTATTACAATTGAACACACATTTATCAAAGTAAATGATACTTATTCCAATCTGCTACCTCGTGTAGATAAAAACAAAACATTGAGCAATATAGTTACTGAAGATTATCCGTCTCACTCTTATTCCTTTATCTTCACGACTATATGACACATTTCATATTTCGCATCCCTACCCTCTATGTACGTACATAATCATATGAATCTCTTCTGATTGAAACTTCACAAAGTTATATCACTACCTCTGCCAGATGCTATTATGTCAGAAGCAGCGGGAGGTGCTTCCATTAAGAGAAAGGGTGCACATTTGGGTCGATCAAATCTGAAAATTATAGCCTACGTCACTAGCAAATTTCATATTACGTCCTGATTATCTCATAGATTGAACGACCGAAGTCTATTATCCACGGAGGAAGGTATGCGGTGTAACAACGGAATGAGGAAAGCGTTTAATGGTTTGGATTTTGATATAACGGTTTTGGAATTTGCAACAGATATTAATGAACGACTCTTATTGGGCTGCATGAACGTACTGTATAATTTTTACGGGATACTCATTTTTGATTCGTTTCGAACTTCACCAATTGTTTTTATAAAACAATTTTTAAAATACATGTTGGTTAGAATCGAATGGGTGATATATAATAGCATAGCATAGCATTTTGCTCATCGAATAGAATAGAGTACACGCATATTTCATATTTTGCTTGGATATTAATTTATAATAGTAAATATGATATCAAAAAGTACTAATAATAGGAAATAAACCAGTTTCCATTGGAAATTACTCCCAAATTTTGAAATAAAATTCAAATTTCAATGCACTTTCCGACCTCAACCCGAGGACTTCCAAACGCTACCGATGATACGTGTGATGTCATATCTCTTGTGTTTACTTATGTCAATATGGCCGGTATTGCATAAGGTTATGTGTAGTTGTGTGTTTATATTGTATTTTAATCAACTATTAATTGCTTCATCGACGTAAAAATATCATTTATATGTTTGTTTGAGACCATTACGTGTTTGTGTGTGCTTTTTTTATTTCTAAAAGTCAATGTAAAGTGGAAAGTGGTCATAAATATTCGATATTTCCGAGGATATTTCAAAACTTTTGGAAGAATGTATTTTATTTACTATTTCAGTGTTCAGTGACGATTCTTTCATATTTTGTGAGTAAAGATATGGCTAGCAAAGGTTTTGTAAAAGCACAAACTGGTAACTTGCCCAAAGTAGACTAATTTATGCTGCTTGAATTTATGAAATCAAACAGCTGCTTCAATGCAGAGGAAATAAGAGGAGTTAAAGCATTATCGTAAGTAGGTACGATTTAAACTATGTATTATTTATATAATATTTACCAACCATATTTCGATGTGTGGTCGTAAGAAAATGATGTTTCTATGGTTGATTCAGGTACATAACCTCAAACTATTCAAGAATGAAAATTACCAGGATAGAAGTAAGTACTTACATTAAAATGGTCTTCATAAACAAAAGTAATGCCCTTCTCTCAAGTGTATTTTTGCTTGCGCCACCAGGTAAAGTAACAAATATTTTGTCTGGAGTTTTAATAGACGTTGATTTACACACTGGAACAATGCAATACTTGGAATACAACATTTATTAAAGCTTTCAGAAACAAATAAGGTCACAAGAACTCAGAGCGTGATACAGGAATAAGAACGTAAACATATGACGTCACGCCATGGGGCAGCCATCTTTATGACGTAAAGCGCGTTTTGGCGGATTTTTAAAGTCGTTTTGAAAGTAAAGTTTATATTTTTTGGAAAAAATAGGCATGCAAGGTGTTAGGACATCTGATAAAGCGTCAATTCCCACCAATAGCAAAATTTATGCTTGTACCCTATTCAATCCCCCAAGCCAGCATACATGGGTCACTCATATTTTTTCTCGGAAGACCAAGAAATGTTCTGGGTCCTATGGGTAGATTAGGTTTATGTGGCACTCCGCTGCGACGTAAAGAATTCTACTGTGGCTCACACCTATTCATATATTGCATCCAACACATTCATTCAGTTTATATGGTAAATAATTTCAGGTCCAAGGTCCAAAGACCATATCTCAGGTACCTGATACTCAGGCCAAAACAGGGAGGGGATATATGCTCGAGTCTTTCAGCATCTTCCAGACATAAGATGCACTCCACATCCTACACCAGTTGAAGTCTCACTTCATAATGATTCAGGCTACAATTACCTGTTAGTATGCCAGTTGAAGTAAGTCATACATGCTATAAATCTAAATTTTTTCAACGATGTATAAAGGTTTTCACCAAAGCCGGTGAATTTATGAGGTCTAAAACGTTTCTGGCAGATCTGGTATTCAACATTTATTTTGCTTGGAGGAATTCAATAGGATGTCTATGGAAGATTTTGGTCTAATAGAAACACCTGTGGCAAAGTATGTACAAAATCAATTGCGTAAGCTAAACAAAGTGATAGCTTCTCTTGCGGACTTTTTCCTTCGATCGACATACTAATGGATTTAAATGGATGCCCATTATGAATAAAATCAACAATAATATACGTAATCAGTGAATAATAATGAAATTTCCGTAATTAAAAAGCAGTTTTATAAAATAATTTCATAATATCTCCACTCCCGGTTTCTTGATGATCGAATTTTTTCAAAATTAAAATTCACCGTAAAAGTAAAGATGGCAATTTCCGTCAAGTTTGGAAATGAGACGCGAATTGAAAACTGATTTCGATTCCATCCTCTGAAAATTCATCAACATCTTTTAATTTGCTACTCTTAGTGTTTAATTGTGTTCATTCGATTAACACCATATTACCCAATTCCTCTTTTTCCAACGCGAATTGGTACTTTCGTTGACGTCGAATCGTTCAATCTGACGTTAATGTCTGAGGAAAATATGAGTTTCAGTTAAAAATGGAACTAGTGAAACATGCGAGATGAGCTGAGCACTTTAAAGATGTGGCGATATCAGCAGACAGTTACTACCGGAAATTCATACACTATTCGACCATTCCCTATTAAAAATCTTTTCATTTTCTGAAATAGAAAGTGTTTCCCAGGAATTCCCTTGAGTATTAATAAAAATGAGCTGAATTACTTATTACTGTCTCAAACAGTACAAATCTCCAAGCAATGTCCAAAGCCTAAGCAGCTTACCCGGACCAATGGTGAATCTAAACTCTGAACCATCCCCGGGACTCACTCAAACATACCGTGTAGGAGAAGTTTGGTGTGAATACGATTGCAGGGCAGCCTACCGGGACCAGTTGTGAATTGAAATATTCAAGTACTTCCTCAAGCATATGTAAAAAACACCATAACAATGGGACCAGATGTTTAGAATGAGTTTATTGTGAAACGGATTACAGGTATATTTACCGGAACCAAATGTAAATCTTATATACACGCAAAAAATCTATCGGCATCGGCACTGCCGTTTATGAAGAATTTAGTGTAAGCCCGATTGTATCGCCACATATTGGGACCAATTGTGAATCTAAATTATCCAAGGACTTACACATACAAAATGTTATCAAAATCGGTCCACCAATTCAAAATTAGCTCAATGTAAATCCGATTGGTCCAGTAGCTCATGAACAGCTTGGTGCGAACGCGATCACAGCGTCATCTTCTGCGTGAATTGTAAATCTAAACAATGCGAGTGCCAACCCAAATATATACACACACAAAATTTTTTCAAAATAGTTCAGGCCGTTCAGGAGGAGTTCAGTGTAAAGGTTATACGGATTGTTAGGACAGTGCGCGGAGCAAAACTCACATTCTGCCGAACGCTGCCCAAAGACGCTCAAATCAATGTAATGGAATTAAGAGGGGCCTCACAATTTAGACAGCTCAAAACAGTTGGCACCCCAAATCTAAAGAATGCAGTAAAATTGAGAGTTGAAATTCAAACATAATATAACTTGGACCTTTGTCTTGGGGATGAGGTATTTTGGTCAAGTTTTAGATTGTTATAAAAAAGATATAAGCCATCAAGTGATGGTGTGATTTTGACAGCTTTGACAATTTGTAGTCACCAATTTGAACTCCAAAAGAAAGCATAGAGAATTCGATTCTGGAAATATGAAATCTCAATTCATTGTATTTTTTGGGATTTGTTGCACGGAAGATTCAGCAAGTACATTAGTATTTTAGTTCAGCTGTTGCATCAGCATAAACATACATTGGTAATGGTAATAGTAATTTCGTATTCTATTGAATTCTGTTATCTATTATTCTCGAAACACAGGAATAAAAATTTTATATTATGTTTGATCTTCAATTTTCCCAGCTTATGTATCCAAATGTTATTATAAAATACTTTTTGCAGTTTTCCTCCATTAACGGACATGCCTGTTTTTCCATTGACTCTTCTTAATTATCCAAGTAAAATATACCTAGCAAAAATGTTTCATTTTATTGAATACGAAAACAAATCACTTAGGCAATCTGCTTGTATTATTACAAATTTGAAATACAAAGTAAGTAGGTGGTTTTTATATTTATTATAATACAGTATGTCTGATTTTCCACTGACTCCTCTCAATCATTCAAATGAATTATGGCAAAGAAATGCTAATTAGGTACATAAACTGTAATAATGTTTATTATATCAATAAACAGACAGGTCTGCTTTTTCAGTGACACATTAATTATTAAAAAAACTCAACAGCAGACGCTTTTATTGAAAAAGGACAAATCTAAAATATTCTATAAAATATAAACAAAATTATTATTACAAATTTATTGTATTTGTCTTCATATTTATTAAAATACATGGCAACTGAAGTTCATCTCCCATTTTTTTCTTCCATTTCTCCTCAGAATAAAAAGAAAAGAAAAAGTTAACAAAAATATCGATATTGATATCCTTCCACAACCATATCAGCTTCCATTGCAGGAGCAGATTCATCCCAATTTTTGTAGCAGATGTGTTTTTTACAATTGCTTTTGGAAGCTCTGGCACATATATAGCACAAAACTTATTTCTTACTGCTATAAATAGTACTTGGCCCGTATATTCTTCAATTATAGATACATTAGGTCTGTTCCAACCGCAGTCAGAAACTGTAAGAAACGATCAGAGAATAACTGGTCACAGCAAACAACGAGTTTACGTTCGCGTAATTCCTATCACTGGTTGCAATGGTCGACTATTCTCTGATCGTTTCTGATTGCGGTTGGAACAGACCTCATATCAGATACCAGATAGTGCATTACAGTTTGTGCCTTAGGATCGTTTACTCCAAGAACCATCCACATAAACTGTGAAACAAGGTGTGCCATCTAAACAAAGTTGTCCATTTTGTTGTTGTCTCTTTCTCTTCCATACCAGCCCTTTCCATGGATCTTACAAGAGAGGCTTCCCATTCCTAAAACGATTTTGAACATGATAATCTCATATGTTACATAGCAAAAATTTTACATGTGTTATCTATTTTTGTATTTAACATTGTATTTACCGTTCCCAGTTCATTTTCAATATTTTAATATAAGTTGGAGCTCATGGTAGGTGTATCCATGCATGCGTTTATTCTTCAATTATAGCTACCATATCAGATACCAGATAGTGCATTACAGTTTGTGCCTTAGGATCGTTTACTCCAAGAACCATCCACATAAACTGTGAAACAAGGTGTGCCATCTAAACAAAGTTGTCCATTTTGTTGTTGTCTCTTTCTCTTCCATACCAGCCCTTTCCATGGATCTTACAAGAGAGGCTTCCCATTCCTAAAACGATTTTGAACATGATAATCTCATAATTACATAGCAAAAATTTTACATGTGTTATCTATTTGTATTTAAAATTGTATTTACCTTTCCCAGTTCATTTTCAATATTTTAATATAAGTTGGAGCTCATGGTAGGTGTATCCATGCATGCCAACATTTCTGTTATATGCGAGTATGTGGACTCCACAGCCAAAGTTCCCCATACTGCTCCAGCATTTAGGTACTACATATTTTTTTCTATTTGGATTTTCTGTGTCGTATCCATAATCTCTCGAACACAATGAACATTTAAAGACTACTCTACTAGTCAATCCATTGCCCCTACTGCATTCTTCTTTAATACTGAGCATACCCAATGTACATATTTTGGAGTGATTGTACTGTAGTTGAGTAGCCCAATCTAACACATATACTAGCTCTACAATCCTATTTCCTGGCTTAGATTCTATTTCACATTCCAACTGATGTGACATTATTCTAAAAAAAATCATTATTCTATTATTTCCAAAATTAACTGTTTTCAAAATCAATTTCAAGAGGCTTATTTGAGAATAGCTACCTACTTGGAAATAAGAAAAGATTGTGTGAAAGAACTTACTGTTACATTTTTATTAGTCCGTGGAATTGTCGGAGCTTGTTGGAACAGAAATTTTGTTATGCGCATGATCGTGACGTTCACGTTTGCAATAACTTAACAAAAATGGTAGCTGTTCGGAAAGTTCAGAACCAGTAGATAATCTGTCTTCAGGACTTAACGCATGCGTTGTTTTGAATTCATCGAAGAATTTCATTTCTTAGTTGAAAGCTGGTCATTTTTCTGGGTTTCAATCTAAATCTCACTTTCTTGGAATACTTCATAAACCCATCCGTTACATTAGGTACATGGTTTTATGTTGTTGGAATTAATTCAAGTTTTAACTTTTATGTAGGCATGCTATACTTTGTTTTGAAAGTTTTATATACCGTCAGTTCACACTGGCTTAGGAATTTACTTGCATAACAGCATTTTATTGAATATACATAGATATTGTGGTGTTTTCTCCTCATTTTCTACAACTGTAGGTCTTTTTTATTGGGATATTACGCATGAGTAGAAGATCCATTACAAATTCAAAACTGTGATTTATTCTATCAACTGTTACCTAATGTTTTTCAAGTGAATAAATATTGATTTGTTGAAATTTTCTTCGAATCATAATGTCAAAAATAATGTTCATTAGGAATAATAGACTATACGACAGTTTAGAGGAGAAATTACATTGTGCCTGGACCCCTTGCAAAGTCAATTAAGTTCATGCCCCTCATACGAATTATTTGAGTTTGGTAAACACCGATGATATAAATATCGAAACATCAACGGGGAAGTCGTACATCCTACAAGGGTTTATTGAAAATATTTTTTATTACGTTTATTGTTTGAGAAAAAGTAAACAAAACATTACAATGAGTCGATAATAATCATGGATTAATATTGTCCTGATAATGAATCCTTCATATGCGTTGATTGTGACTCTGCGTCCTAGTCCTTTGAATATTTCACTATGAATGTTTTTTTTCTTTCTAGGAGTCGTCTACATAGCGGAAATGCTGCAGCCTACTGGCTTCGTCTACTTTACTTACCTTTCTATTCACCCATTCTGTTACGGTACAGTCTAGGGTAGCGGGGTACCATGTACAGTTCGTTTATAACTACGAAAATTGTCTATTTATATTCCTGATACCGTACCCACAAGGTAATAAAAGAAGGAAAAGCGATAATTATTAACGGTACGAATTATACCCCAAAAAAATTGCAAACCTGTTGTTATAAGGAAGAAAAAATAATCATTGCATGTTTGATTCACTTGGCAAAGTTCATTTATCAGTTTAATAAACACCAATTCGTTTAGAATCTGAGCTAAAATAAATACTCGTGAATTTTGGATGTAGATACAGCAACTATGAAGTATTTACATTTAAACCAATGTAAAGTACATAATGTTTGTTTGCGATTCGTGAGATCGCCTATAAGGATCTTTTTACGTTATTAAGTATTTTGTGGATTCTAATAGAGGATATAGCGATGCTATGTCATGCTATTATTTTCATTTATCAATCGTCCAGCTGAAGGCTTTATTGAACAGAATCTGACAGACATTGACAGTTCAAAACATACATAACTAATCCTATTAAATACAAACTAAAGCTAAGACTATAAACTATACTACACCTAGTTACTTTTTCTTTTCCATTTATGTGATAATAATTATTTGCCGATATCTACGCCTTCTTTTTCTATATTTTTCTGTGGTGCCCTCAAAGGTTCCACTTCCTTGTGTACCATAGTGTGTAATAGAACTTTTTGGATATTATCCTCTGTGGTCTGACAAAACACTGTCGGCTACTCTTAAATCTTTCGTAGACGATTATTTAAATATTTTAAGTGTAAACGAAAATATCTCAATAATTTATTGGAAAAAAAGGAATGTACCTACACCACTGTTTTGTTGTGTCGTCCTTAAACAGCATCAAAACACCGCCCTCTCCGCCGACCGAATAGGGTCGAAGAGACCCACATTATAAAGACATTTGTAACATTTTCACCCTGGGCAAGTTTGTAATGATTTTTTGAACACAATTAGGTTTGTTTCGTCGTTTATTGAATTGGACATAGTAACATTTGTTGGGGGGATGCAACATGACTTTTATTAGATTTCACTGCGAAATTTTTTATATTGTTATTTTGAAATTTATATAGAGGGTGCTACAGACTATTTACATCAGGTTTTATAAGTTCCTATTAGATTAGCGGTGATTGAAACGCTATTTTCTTTTATGTTTCAAAAGTAATTATTTCGCCACATGTAGCAAAAGTAACAGGTGCAGTTAATTTTGTTTGATCAAATTACACAATACATTTAGGTTAACTGTAGCCATGAAATATGAAAAAAAGATTATTCTGGCTTAAAAAGCAGGTTGTTTTAACACAATTGAAATGAGTCAATGATGTTACCGTTGACATGTTTCAATTCCGCCATTCATCTCGGCACCATAGACAAAATAAGACGTTCTGATTGGTAGCGTTGTATCGGTTAAGTGGGTGCTGAGATCGTGGTCGGAATGGACTACAGAGTGCTCAGATGGTAGTTGGAATTGAATACTAGTTTTGTGCTGCTGGCCGCGTTTAATTCCATGCAGTGATTTTGTGAGCACATGAAACTACTGTCTAAGTATGGAAAAATTACCCACACTACTACTACTACAGAATGTGCAGGCGAGCCTTGACCTAGCCAAACTAAAGTCACGGTTCCGGCACTGATGCCACTGGCGGGCCCATTGTGCCATTCCTGTTACCTAGTCATCCATGAAGCCGAGCCCTTCAATAAAGGCCACAACCTTTTTCAGTGGATGCCTGCTTGTGTCTCCAGGAGCCATGACAGTGACTCCGAAGATTCGCATGCGTAATACAGCCCAGTGTGGACACTCTAAGAGAACATGAACTGACGTTTTATCAGTCATGCCGCAACCCCTACATAGGGAACTTTTCTCTACTCCTAGATTGTAGAGGTGCTTCCTCATACAGCAGTGCCCTGTTAGGAGTCCTGCTATCTTCCTCAACCTACTCCTTGGTAGTTCAATAGCTGCCCCAGCGTGACCATCAGTCCATCCCTTCAATAGGAGTTTGGATTGTCTAGGACCCTGCAGGGCATTCCAATGAGCGAGGTGCTGGTTCCTCAGCCACTTCCTCGTCTCCTTGCGTATCGTTTGTTTTGTTAGGCCGAGGGTCGGGCCCGGGCCGCAGAAAGGAGCTGCCGCCGCTTCCGCAGCCAGTACATCCGCCATTTCGTTGCCTTCAAAACCAGAGTGGGCCGGAATCCATTCTAGCCGCACTGCGTTCTGACTTGCAAGATCAGCAAGTCGTTCTCGACATTCGTCAGCAAGTCCCGAGTTGATGGTATATCCACTCAGGGCTTTAATTGCTGCCTGACTGTCGGTGTATATGGTTATGCGTCGATCCACATAACCTCTGTATAGGTTTATCTGCGCACATTCCAAGATAGCGTATACACCATCACCCAATGGTATACAGATTTGTGTCCTTGGGTTGCTAGAGTAAATTCCAGCCCCTGCTCTGTCACCAGAGCATGAGCCATCTGTGAACCAGACAGTCCCATGAGGCTGTGTATTCGTCTCTTTATCCCAGGATTCTCTGTCCCGGATCATAGCGCTGTATGGGGTTGCGAAGTAGTACTTGCGCAAGCATTCGTCAGACGCTCGAGCCAGAACTGGAATATCTTCCAGGAGCCGGAGCCTCTTGACGTGACTGCACTCTTCCCCTCTTCGCACGTATCCCAGACGCTTCATGCGCAGGAAAGCACTCCCCGCCTCAGCCTCGATCACATGGTGAAGAGGCCGAAGACCAAGGATCACTTCCATCGCAGCAGTTGGTGTAGTCTTCATGCAGCCAGTTGCACCGAAACTGACCACCCTTTGAAGGCGTGCCAGTTGCGATCTTGCCCACATCTTTTCGTAACATAATTCTCCATGACAAAAAATGTATTCGAAGTAATATAAAATGTGAACAGGACTTGCGCCAATGGGTTGAAGAATATAGTGTGTTTTTTTGAAAATAGCCAATTTTTTTCCTCGTCCTGTACAACTGGAAAAAAATTTTAATGTTATTGGGTAAAAACTTTTTGAAATATCAAACTCATTGGTGGAAACCGCACGTTTCTATCTTTTTTCTTTTAGTCAATAGTTTATCACGTTTAAAATGTGTCAATTTAATATTTTATTTGTTTTTGTAACATCTGATAATAAATGCTTATTAAAATGATGTTCTGATTCTGATTATATTTTCTCAATATAATATATGTACTAAATCTTTAAAGTAAATTTATTTTTATATAAAATATTACAATTTTTGCGAAAGTCCTTTCCAAGCTTTTAACAATACTGATCAATATTGCTGTTTATGTTCTTATTTCATCCCTTTTTCTCAAAACTGATATTTTTCAGCTTAAATGTTATAGCTACTTTCTATACTTATATTAGTCTATACCACTCTATATTAGCTGTATTCTTTTTACCAGTCGACTGTCTCACTTGTAAGAATAATTAAGACAAAGTGAGCTGAGATGAAGTAAGATAAATCGAGGCAAATTTATATCTAAAAAGAATGCACGACAGTCACAGATCACAATTATAACATAACCTCTAATGTTTATACCTCGGATTATACCACAAAAATTTAGTTTATACACAAATTTTTTTTTCAACAGGCACTGAAAGTACCATAAATACCACTTCTTAAAGCAAGTCTTATTTAAAAGAACATTAACCACACTTTTAAGATAGATGTGACATGAGACATCAGCAAATATCCGGTACAGATCGCAAAAAGTTTTCAACTCACTTCGTGCTCACTTCTAAGTTCTATAAAAAGCTAGCTCAATTGGGGTAAGGGGGGGAAGAAATTTTCTTAGTTAGTCTCACTTTGTACTCAACTCGAGC